>JACEIK010011253.1:13509-38335 GCA_018107945.1 Datura stramonium
GGTCTTTTTCCGGGCCTTTTCCTAGCATGTATGACATTCAAAACTCTTAACCAACATGCGAATAGGCCATCTACATGTCGAGAATTTACGGGGTGTAACACCTCTAATCAGATACAGTACATGGGGTGTGCCTGTTAGCAGCCATACACATTATTCTAGGGGCGAGCAGCGGCCGCGCTAGGCCCAGAAGGCTAGATACGCCTTTTGACTGGATAGATTGAGAATTTAGTATAGAATATTGGTTGAGGTTGCCCTCACCTAGGAGCCTTCCATTACCACCCCAGGGTTACTAGTTGTGTCGTCGCCTGCTAGGGGCTATATGACGTCACTCAAAGGAGCAATATGCAATCCCAAGGGACTATGCAGAGGCACAAGGGCCATATTACAGTCCATTCTATGGCTGGACTATTATGTTTATGTCATATTAGCATCGCACCCTCGTCGAGCATGGTGCCTAGGGTGAAGTTATCAGGAGTACACCGGACTCAGACACAGCTAATGATCAGGAGCCGAGTGGGTTTAGTTGCAGACCCATGGGACGGGTAGGTTGGCTATAGCACCAGTAGAGTCGTATAAACCTGGTTAGGGGTATATATATTAAAGTGTGCCTGCAAGGGCTTATGAGGGCCCGAGCGGGTTATTCTGTTGTTGATTGTACCTTCCAGGATTATGGGGGCCAGGTTAGGTTCTTGTTTGCATTCTTGTCTTCTAGATATAGCTTATGAATATATGATTGTACAGTCTTAACTCATATGTGTGTAGTGTTTTACTAGATGCAGGTTATGAATAAGAAAACTTCCAGGTTAATTTCTACCCCTTCCTTCTACTTACTTCTAGTGTTTAACAGCTTCCATTCAACTTATGTACTACCTTAAATATTCAGTACATGTTGTACTGGCGCCCAACTATGGGGCGCTGCATTACTTTCCTCTAAGTTTAGGAAGACAGGTTGTGAGGTCTCCAGGGAGCCACTTAGAGTCAATACATTGGCCAGCTCCTTTCATTCGGAGTTTTTAGGTTATAGAAGATTACAATATTTTATTTGTATAGTATTTGGGTAGGTCAAGGCCCTGTTTCGATCACTATTTATATTCTTAAAGGCTTGCAGACTACAATATCCAATTAGTTAGATATTGTTGGCCGTGTGGGGCCCATGTATGTCTTATTTTAGGTATTGGCCATGTGGGGCCTAGTATAGTTGCTTATTTTCCTTCCTGTTATAACTAGACAACATGGTGGTCTTATCGGCCCGCATAGGATCCCTATTATGCATATTTGCTGGGTTAACTGCTCTCTTTTACAAGTGTTGTGTGGACTCGTCGTCCAAAGGCTGTGTTTACAACAGAGATATAACAGTTTATTTTCTTGAATTTGATTCATTGATAGACACTAGAGGTGCCTGTGCCCAACTAGGTCATCCCATATTCCAGTGTGGCATTAGGTGCCAGTCATGCGGGGCGTGACAAACTTGGTATCAAAGCAGGTCATACCTAGGGAGTCTGCAAGCTGTGTCAAGTAGAGTCTTGTCTATGGGTGTTTTATGCACCACATTCCATAGGAAGGAGGCTACAAGGCATAATATTATGGTTACCCTTTCTTCTTCTCTGATCGTGCTATAGAGTCGAGTTGTACAGGGTTGAGTCCCTAAGCTTTCATTGCTATATCTATCTAGAGTCATATGTGATATAAGACAGACTCAATCCAGCCGCAAGATAACTACATCAGCAAGAGGAAGTACTAGTGATGTTCCACAATTGGGGGAGAGTCAGCCTAAGGGCAGCAGACGTCTTTTAAATTCCTCCCATCACCCTCCATAGGTACCAGAAACTTCATAAGGTAACAAATATGTTAGCATCATCCTCGATTCTTTCTTCAGCTTCGGAATAGTACCTCAGAATAGTATATATATGAGTTGCCTTCCATACTAGCTACCTAGAATCGGATAGGGCAACAGTTAATGTTTGACCACCCAAAACATATAAAGGATCGTGCAAGATTTGTACCTTAAGCCTTTAGAGTTGTTGAAATTCATGCCCTAACCCCGATATTGAATGATAGGGTTACTTTCCACCTCCTAGTTTATTCTCTCAATACAATAGAAAGTGTTAGTAGCAATGCCATGTTTCCCAAAAGAATGAGTAAATGAGATATAGAATTGTTGATTTTGAGAAGGGTTAGAAAGTGGTTGGGACCCCTAGTGTTTACAAAGTTACCTAGACCCTCATGGTAGTAAATTAGGATGGCGGACAAGATTGCTAGTAGCACTCAAGTGCGTGCGAGAGAGTCCATCAGTAATAGACCCCCATCAATAGTAGGTTGATTTTGCCACAGTATGCTAGTGACAGTATGGCATATCTGCAAGATGATGGCTATGGCCCCAGTTTGTTATGTTGAAGAACAGAGAGATCATATAAATTAATAAACCCGAGTGTGGGTCTGAAGAATATAGGTCAGTAGACTTGGCCAGTAGCATCCTTTCCAGTAAGATGCACGAGGCATAAGCCCCAGATCTTTGCCCATATATGTAAGGGGGAGGTATGAGTATCTTACTTTGGAGTAAGAAAAAATTACCTTCAGGCGGTAGCGGGTTGATAGAGCTTGGAGTCGCCACCGAATGTCGAGAAATAAGCATTAGGGTGAAATTTAAAGGATAGTGGGGGTTGTAACCTAGAATACTGCAATGTTATCAGTAGTTGTGGAGGAAAAGGAGTGACAGTATAGATACTCTGCCCTAGTGCAGCCAGAAATAAGACCCAGCAGAAGGAAATACCGGCCTTGAGGTAGTAGGGGACATAATTTGGAGACCCCGACAGGGCTAGTTAGTATATGGTAGTAAGGAATACCATGTCCGTTATCCCCTACCTGGGTTTGATGAAAACGCGCTAAGTTATAAAAGAGACCAACTGAAAGCATGGGAAAAAGAAAGATACTATCGAGTTGTGACACAGGGCTCTAATGACTAGCTCGAAGAGACTGGGAAGCAGGAACTGAGCAGTCTAATTCAGGAGACGGTCATGCCTACAAGGACGTGGAGAGTAATTTAATTGAATACAGTTATAAGGTTATCTTGTACCAAGTGTAAATTGACCTTATTTGAGTCGGTATAGGAAGGCTAGAGAGATCAACTTATGTCTCACCAGATGGAATTATGTTTTAGATAAAGCTTATGCCGAGTGAAATATTTAAGAAGTAGTCAGGTTACGTGGAGCCCCAGTGTCTAATAAACTTTGGAAAAAAGGCACAACTCCTAGCTAAGTTTTGGGAAGCTGTTAGAAAAGATTGGAGTGCACGCTAATATAAGTATGGCTTCTCATCTCCAAGCAAATAGTCATGAAGAGCACACGGGTTAAATGCCCAAAGACCTGTTTTGGGTAGAAATGTAGATCCCCTATATAATAGACTGAAGCAAATGAGTCAAGGATAATTGAACCAAACATACTACATCAATTGGAGGGAAACAGTTAAACTAATTCGGAGCTATGTACCTGCAGCCCAGGGTTGCCGGAAATCTTGCTCTAGCATATGGAGAAGTTAGAAATTGAAGTAATCACTGGATGTTAAAAGAAATTCACCAACGAAGGGTGTTATGAGATCTGACAAGAAGGGAAAGTACCACCCTAGATTCGTTAAGCTATATAGGACCCTCCGAAAGAACGACCAAGAGGCCTATGAGATAAAGTTTCTTTCGGGGCTAGGATCTATTTATCAACATTACGCGAGTGCGTAGATAGCCTTTTTTCAGATAATTCAATCAAGGTTGTTCCAGGTACAAAGGCACCATTCCAGAGAGGGACTCTAATAGCTACAGGAGCCATCTTGAGTACTAGAGTTGTAGCTCATTGCAGTATCATGGGGGAACAAAAATATAAAAGAAAATAGATTGAAAAACTACGTATGATGCGAAGTCTGCACAGTTTCAGTTAGGCTCTATGAAGATAGTATACAGACCTAGATGATTTAAGTTATTCCAAGATAGTTCCAGATGTTATGCAATTGACCTTGTTGCTATTATTATCAGTTGATTATACTATATGTGATAGAGCTATGCTTCATTTTCAAGTAGTGACCTGTAAGACGGCTATGTTGGATTTTTCTGCATTTCAGATTTCCAGATAGTCCATGCTATAGACGAGACTCTGCCAAAATTTTCCTAACAGTAGTTCAACAAATTGAGTCTCTCAAGATTGTAGATTACATTCGAGGACGAATGTTCTAAAGGGGGGAATGATATTACACCCCATAAGTTTTTATTGTGTGACGAACACGTAGGTACATATGTTGAGAGTTTTAGAGTACGACGCACACTGAAAAGGACTCGGGGATTGAATGGACGATCATGGAATTGAGCGAGCAGGAGGCCGAAGCCCGAGGTAGGGCGCATGGAGCGGCGGATCGTGCCCTTGACCCGGTGCCTTAAACGGCGTGGCGCGCCCCTTAGTGCTGCACGATGGGGTGCATGCCGCACATACCCTTGCCAAGGCTCTAGTACTATATAAAGCCCTTGGTTCATTTCATTTCATTTATATGTAGCTCCCTCATCTAGAAATAAAATGGGCACGCAAATCTCATTGGTTTTTCGCCCGATTACGCTACCAAACACCGTCCAATCACAAATTAATTTGGGGTATCGAGTCCTAGGCCTAGGAGAAGACTTACAATGGAGTTATTTCTAGAAAATTCGCCCGGCAAATCAGAACTCCGCCGAGTAAAAGTTTTTAGACTTTTTCCAAATTGATCCCTAGTTTGCCACAAGCATTATATAAGCACTTTTTCCTTCTGAATTCTCGGGAAATTATAGCTCTTTGACTGAGTTATACGGAGTTGGATTATAGTCGTTATTGTTAACAAAAGTTATCACTTTTTATGAAATTTAGTATTGAAATTAGCCACATTCTCTAAGCATAAAGTTTATAATTAGAGGGAATCATCGATTGTAAGTTGAAACTCGCTAGCTGAATGAAATTCGGCGTTCGAGGTATGTCAAGGCTTATTCCTTTGACAAGTTATTCTCGTTGTACAGTGATATAAACTATGTTTTAAACATAAACAATTATCCTATATGTTGAATTAGTTGTTGCTAGTATATAACGATCAGGCATGTTGTAATTACCTGCTATAAGTAGATTACAATTACATATGTTGTGGTTAGCTACTAGAAAACGTATAATGATTATATCGCAGTATACATGTCGAGAAAGAACACGTTAAGTTTGACAGATGCTAGAAGCATCACAGGAACTCCTCTGTTCTTCAGTCCATTGTGTCAGTAGAATTAGATATTTTATTGTCAGGCCTAGACCTTAGAAGTTCGTGGATAGTTATTGGACCTTAGTTAGAAAGTTGAACAACATAAGTGCAACTAGGCGATATAACTACCAGTTTGGCACCTGTATTATCAGTGAAGCACGCCCATGGGCCATTGGCGTACCCTCAAACTCCAGGGCCAAAACTTTAGATAGGATGGCCATAATTTAGAGTCAGCGGCACTAGGGTTTTCTAGTGAACTGAGTGACAACCTACCATATAATTAGCTACTACCAGTGACTGTCAGTTCCAGTTGCCTTAGTGTTAATCATACAGGTCGCTTAGGAAGCCAACCCAATCATTCATGTCAAATAGACCCGTAGGTAACCTAAGGAAGGGGACCTTATTAGCAGCTAGAGGCGGGGCCAATGCCCTAGCCTACTCCTATAAAATGCTTAGGTATAGGTTTTTGTGTGTGTCTAAGTCCATGTAAACTTACCTACAAGGTTAGGAATCGTCCAGAAGAGTCATATAAGATCTGGACAGACCAAGTTAAGGTCTAAAGGACTAGAACCATGTTAGCACAGTATTACCCTCTAGTTATGAATTTCAGTAGGCTACTTGTGGAGGATTAGGGGCCGACCGCCCAAAAGCAGGTCCGCTCAATAGCAGCCCTACAGTCGTTCTAAGCAAAAACTAAGTAATTGGTTGTCTGTGACCCTACAGTTTCTTAGGAGTTATAGTTTTTTGAGAAGGACATTCAGAGTATGTTAGGCCACTCTAGACCTCTCCTTATCCAGTCTAGACCGTTAGCGATTATGATCACTATTAGGATCCGCTGATCAGATACAGGTACATAGGGTGTACCTGTTATCAGCCATACATATTATTCTAGAGGCAAGCAGTGGTCGCGTTAGGCCTAGAAGGCTAGATAAGCCTTTTGAGTGGCTAGATTGAGACTTTAGTATAGCACATCTTTTGGGGTTGACCTCACCTAGGAGCCTTTCGTGACCACCCCACGGTTACTAGTTGTGTCATCGCCCGCCAAGGGCTATATGACATTGCTCCAAGCAGCGATATACTATCCCAAGGGACGATGCGAAGGCCCAAGGGCCATATTACAGTCCATTCTAGGGCTATACTATTATCTTTATATCATATAGGCATCACACCCTCATCGAGCTTAGTGCCTAGGGTGCAGTTATCAGGAGTCCACTAAACTCAAACATAGCTACAGATCAGGAGTCGAGTGGGCTCAGTTGCAGACTCAGGGGACCGGTAGGTTGGCTATAGCACCAGTAGAGTCAAAGAGAGATAGTTAGGGGTACATAGATTGAAGTGTGCTCGCCAAGGCTTATGGGGGCCCGAGCGGGTTATTCTGTGTTGATTGTACCTTCCAGGCTTATGATGGCCAGGTTAGGTTCTTGTTTGCATTCTTGTCTTCCTGCTATAGCTTATGAATATATGGTTGTACAATCTTAGCTCATATACGTGTAGTGTTTTTCTAGATGCATGTTATGAATGAGCAAACTTTCAGGTTAATTTCTGCCCCTTCCTTCTACTTACTTTCAGTTTTTAACAGCTTCCATTCATCTTATTTACTGCCTTACATATTCAGTACATATTTTACTGACGCCCAACTATGGGGCGCTGCATTACATGCCTGCAGGTTTGAACAGACAGGTTGTGAGGTCTCCAGGGAGCCACCCAGAGTCAGTACATTGGCTAGCTCATTTTATTTGGAGTTTACCAGGTTTATAGAAGATTACCACTTTTTATTTGTATAGTATTTAGGTAGGTCGTGGCCCTATCCCGACCACCATTTGTATTGTTAAAGGCTTGCAGACTATAGTATCCAGTTAGTTAGCTGTTGTTGGCCATATGGGACCCATATATGCCTTATTTTAGGAATTATCCATGTGAGGCCTAGTATAGCTACTTATTTTCCTTCCTATTATAACTAGACAACATGGTGGTCTTGTTGCCCCGCATAGGATCCCTATTGATGTATGTTGGTTGGGTTAGTTTCTCTCTTTTATAGGTGTTACGTGGCCTCATCGGCCCGAGGCTGTGTTTACAGCCGGGATATAACAATTAATTTTCTTGAAAATTTAGTCATTGATAGGCATTAGAGGTGTTTGTGCCCAGCCAAGTCATCCCAGATTCCAGTCTGGCATTAGGTGACAATCATGCCTCCCGAGGTGGGGCGTGACAATTTCCAGTAGATAGGAGGAGAGGTGAAAATTACTCATTGTCCCAACCAACAAGTCGTTGTGTTACCCGTTAGAGGATGGGGCCTATTGTTTTGTTCAAGACCCTGCCAGTGGCCACGGGAGGTACCAATGACCCGTTGATTCTTCCAACGAGTTGTGGTCTCCACCCGTTGCCAGTTCCAGTAAGTCCTAGGTTTAAGCCCAAGACAGATGACTGGTCCCAACGAGCCGTAGTATCAATCAACAACTCGTTGTGTGACCCCTTGGTCCCTGTCGGGCATTTTTTTTAGATTTTCTTCCAGGGGAATTTTTTGTAACTTCCCACCTTTTTAATCCCTAAACTAAGTCATTTTTGTTTATATTTAGGGAATTTAGGGGAGTAATCGACGTTTATACTTCTTTCCTCTCATTCCCTCAAAAGTCAGAACGTAGAATCTCAGATAGGAAGCATAGAGCAGGGCAAGGGTTCGAATTCTTCTTCTTAGAATTTCTCTAGGATTTTTTCAGAAATCCTTCACTAGGTATGTGAGAATTTAGAAAGGTAATTGTCCTTCCCTTATGTCCACAAAATCCATATAAATTTTCTTATCAGTTCTAGGCCATTAGTTTTTGAATGTGAATAAATTTTTATCCAGATTCCGTCTATATCATGTGGAATATTGTTTCATGTTAATTGTTGCTGTGTTTCCACTACCTAATGATCATGTTGATACTTGTTATTGTAAAGATGGTTCTAGCCCTAGCTCTTGAGTGCAGTAAATTAGAGTCTTGCAAAACTGACTAGTTATTCATATTGCTTGATTTATCAGTATTGGGATTCCCATATTATTAATATCATTAAAAATCTCAATCAGTTACATGCTAGTCTAGTTTCAGTCAGAATATTACCATACTTAGTATTTTTCAGAAATGTAAACTGATCAGTTTGACTGTAGTCTTTTCTTGAGGTGTTAGTAATGCTTCCCAAATATCAATTATTAGAATTAGTTATCAGTTATCAGATATCCATTGGTTGTTTAGACGGTTACGACGCTTCTAGATAAGTAGCTCTGACCAGTATTAGAACCACCAGTATCAGTTTCAGTTTGTTCTTTGGACGGCTACGACGCTTCTAGATAAGCAACTCTGGCCAGTCTTAGAACACCAGTTACAGATTTCGGTCCGATAAGATTCTCAAGGACTTCCAGATAAGTATCCATGATTTAATCCTAGACCCCAGTTTCGAGCTATCAGCTTAGTAGTCAGATTAAGACTATCTAGTGGGATTAGGACTTAGCACCAAGTGGACCGGGGTTCCAGTGCACCCCAAGTTCCTAGAGCTACATTGTCACCATAGGTTATTTTATTGGCCCTATGGCCCTAGATTTGTGATAATCCATTTCATGCCTTTATACCCTTGCAATTTATATTGGGTCCTATCGATGGGGCGTACACATTGAACTCCACGTTAGCTCACGTGGTTATTATCGATTTTGAAGAAGTGTTTGGGTGATCCAGCTTTAGTTGTCCCGGTGGATACTAATGGCGTAAAATACAATCTTAGCTATAAGAATGTTACAGTGGAAATCCTGAATCGACAGGTTCAAAGGCTAAGGAACAAGGGCAGGGCCCAACTGGCACTCGATTAATGATTGATCGAGAATCCAGCTATATGACATCTATAAATGTAACACTTAGGCCATCCAAGCCACCTGTCACAATCAACTGGAGTATAAAATGTACCCATAAGGTCTCAACAATATAGGGTAAACAACTGAAATTCAACCAAGGCAATGAGTATGCTAAACCAAGAAACAATAAGCCGACGAGGCCACAAACTGAATAACACCATACACACTAAGTCCATAAAGCCTCTAAAGAGTAAACTGGCTGATGGTCGGAATAGGGCTTTGACCTACCCATAACTGCATCTAAAAACTCAAGAATATATAACTGAGCCCAAGCTCCTGGAAGAAAGAAGCATACCAACACATCTGTTGATCTCACGAACTACTACTGCAATTGGCAATCCTGACCTCTACCTGTACCTGTGGCATGAATGCAGGTCTCGAAGCGTAGGGAAGTCAGTTATACTCAAGTCATACATCTATATGTTTAGCTCTTGTTGAGTTATCATTTGAATTTCCTAAATTCAGAGGAGAGATTCTCCCACGTACAAATGTCCCTAATGTCTAAGTATAAGCACTGACTATAATAATGATCAGTTAAGCTCAGAACATTTAAATCCTAGGAAGTTTCCTGGTGGTCACTCAATTAAAAAAATATAAATTTATATGCTATACAGAACACTCATACATCATATGTCTATAGTTCATCTCTCAACTCTATGTATATGTTAAGCATTATAATAAATAACACCAAGTTTCAAGTTATAAGTTCCATGTTTTCCTGCGAATAAGACAAAATTAAAGAACTATATGTGCACATCGATGTGATAAGTTTGATAATAGAATTCTAATGTATAGTTGTCAATCCATGTAAAGGAACCACCTTATGAGCAGTATATATATGTAGTTTTCAGATGCTACAGGATCGTATAAAAATGAGAATCTATGTGCTTCTATTCAAGTGATACATTAAATTGGTAAGATTATTTATAGGACATTGCTTGTAAACCTACTAAATTTCTTATGTTGCCTAAACCTCCTGATAGTCCTTCGGGCAGACCGAGTCAACATGTTTGTATATAATTTGACAGCTTTACGTGATATATATTAATATTTGCTAGGTTTACATGGTATGTGTGCTCACTTGCATTTATTTGTTACGAAAGAGAGTTATTCCAACCATAGATTTAGAATTTTTCATTTTAATGCTGTATAAGTTAAATTTACTCAGCATAAGCTCTATCGGCTCCATTCATGATTATGATTGAGATATTTCTATTTTACCCCGGTATGGTACACTAGCTGGTGATATTTTTATTTTACCCCGGTATGGTAAACGGACTGGAGATATTTTTATTTTACCCCTGTGTGGTACACCGGCTAGAGGATTTTTTACATTAATTTTATGGTCGACTGGTCGCCAGCATTATAGTTATAGCATTGCTTATGCATTACTTGGTTGCATTTGCACTTCAGTATTGAGTTATTGTCAGGTTTTCGTTTCCAAGATTCCAGGTTGTTATTATTCCTTATTTATTGCTCAGTTATCATTGTTATCTTATATGTTTACAGTTTTCAGCCTTACATACCAGTACATTTCATTCGTACTGACATCCCTTCGCCTGGGGACCTGTGTTCGTGCCGCAGGTGCAGGTAGAGGCCGGGATTTCCATTTGCAGTAATGGTTCGTGAGATCAGCAGATGTGTTGGTATGCTCCTTTCTTCTTGGAGCTAGGGCTTATTTATTTCAAGTTGAGTTTTGAGGTTGGAGCCCTATTCCGACCATCAGTTCAGTTTACTCATTAGAAGCTTTGTGGACTTACTATGTATAGTATTATTTAGTTTGTGTCCTTGTCGTCTTTCTGTCGCTTTTTAATACCCAGAGAGGCCTAAGAACAGACCTGGGAGTGGAATTTGAAAAGTGCACTGGAAAAAACATCACAGGACGAACCATAGAACGACTCATGGTATCAAACTACAAGTCGTTGTATGCTGTCGTTGGTTAGGGAAGGGTTGGTGGAAATGGAGACAATGGGAGGTATGATAACCCGTTGTGGGATACAACGGGCTGTCCTTTGCAGTCGTGGTTAGGGTCAGGCTGGGCGATAGGGTAAACAATAGGAGACTCAATGACCCGTTTGGTGAAGCCATGGGTCGTTGACTGTGGTCGTTGTTGGAGGTTGATAATTTCCAATGTAGGTGACGGGTTTAGACCATTAATCGTTGGAAGGAACCATGAGTCATAGTGAGGCTCGTGGGAAGGAAGTTAGATTTGGCCAAGAAGTCGATGGCAGTCGATCCAATGACCCGTCGTTTGAAGTAACGGCTCATCCTGACGAGCTGTGGGAACGATCTGAGATATGTTAGGAGGCAGTGGACCCAACAACTCGATACCAAGAGTCGTGGTATGTTTCCATGACCCATTGGATCGGTCGTTGGTCCGCCTGGAACAGTTTTCAAGGAAATTTTATTAAGGGAATTTTTGAATTTTTCATGCTTTGAGACCCTAAACTATGTCTTTTTGGATATTTTCTGAGGGTGATAAGATGAGTTAAGTCCTTTATGCATGCCCATTCTCATGCAAGAACTTTAGAGAGATTTTTGGGAGATTCAAGGTCTTCTTCCTCAAGTTTTCACCAATTTCTTTGTGGGTTTTCAAGGAACTTCAAATCAATCCATTCCCAGGTATGTAGGATTTTAGAATGGGCGAAATTCTTTCACACCCATGCCCAATTTAAAATTTAAATCTTGAATTCTCCTATTCAAGTTTTATGGGATTTTATCCAAATGAATGGAAATGTGATATTTCTTTATGGGTAGATTTAATTGAGTTTTAATTATTGAATTATGAATGATGGGCAGGTTTTATTATTATTTCTTTAAATCATGTTTCAAGCTTTTAAATCCAAAATTCCCATTTAATGAAAGTTCATGAAAGTTATGATTTATGATAACTACACTATAATTTGAGTTTATTGATAATGGAAAAGCATGATTTCAAAGTTACCCATGTTTATGAGCATATCTTGAAAGAATTGAATATGATGAAGTATTGGGCAATTCCCACATGTTGAAGAATGATTTATGATTTATGAAGCGAATTATATGATTTATCGATTTATGATGTTGGCCGATAAAAGGGCCTATGATTCTTCGCTAAGCATGTTATAAAGGGGATCAATGAAGATAAATGTTATATTTTAGCCAATGAATCTTAATGCATGATGTTATTGATATATGTATGAGCCTATATGCATCTTTTTGGGAGCCGTGTCTAGCACCAAGCAGCCCGGCGTTCAAAGGACTATGTCGGTGTCTCATGACCACATGCCACCGTGGGTTTGTAAATGATATGATGTATTGATAATTATCCCCTCAAATGTGATATCATTCCTAATGTACGACCCTCGTCTGGCGAGCCAGGGTCGGCTCTGCCCACTTGAGCAAGAAAGTGGGGCATCATGAAAGGCTCTACCATGATTGTTTCAGTTATGATGAGTCCTCTCATTGTTCCACATGTTTTATGCATTGTTATGCTTATGTTGTGGCTCAAGTTATTTTTTAATAAATTTTACTTACGATTATGATTATGAACGCTTTATGAACGATTTGAAAGGCTTGAGCCTTATGTTTTCTTATGGAATTATGATACATGCATGATGTCCTTCTCTTACTTTTACTTATGAGTTTTGTTTTACTTTTAGATATCAGTTTTACTTACATTGCATACTCAGTACATTCCACGTACTGACCACAAACTTCCTATGTTGTATCGTTTCATGATACAAGGTCCGGATCTTAGGCTCATCCTCACCCTTAGTCCATCTCAGCTTACGTTTTTGGCTTATTGGTGAATCCTTATATTTCGAGGGTCATTTGATAGACTTTCATGTTGTTTATGTTTCAGTATTGGTCGGGTTAGTTGGGGATGTTGTCCCATCAACCCATCTTATGTATTAGAGGCTTTCAGAAAAGTGTATAGTGCTCAGCTGTGTATATGTCCAGTATTTCCTAATGTTATGCTATAATTACGTTTCTGCTATGCTTTTATGATTATCATTCCACTTATTTTAATGAGATTAGTTTTATGCATGAGCCATGGGTCGACTTGGGGTCTCGGGGTCCCTAGTCCAGTGTCTACGATCAGGGTGTATGTTCGGGTCGTGACATGCTTGGTTTAGCATAGTCACGGCCTTATCATCATTTCAGTTATTTATTTATAGTAGTTGAGACCTTATGGGTCAAGATGTTTACTCTAGTTGATTGTGACAGGTGGCCTGGCAGGCCAACGTGTTACAGTTACAGATGCTATATAGTCAGATTTCCCGGTCAGTCAGGTATCGGGAGCAAGTCACACCCTCCCCCAATTTTGGGGCATGAAGAACTTGGTATCAGAGCGAAATCATATCCCAGGGAGTACACAAGCCGTGTCTAGTATAGTCTTGCTTATGGGTATGTTGTGCACCATACTTATAATCAGGAAACTACAAGACATTTAGGAGTTGTTTTGATTTTGTTTGTTAATAGATCGTGCTATAGAGAGAACTTGTAAGTGATGTTTGAAACCTAAATCATGCCAGTATTTTAGGATTCTCCTGCAATAAGGAAAATGGCTATGAGATTTATCGGCACTGATGCTAATAGAAGGTTCAGTTGCCCTCCTTCCAATACGAGAGATAGATTGAGGCTCGAAGCGAGTTTCCCATTCCTCGTGCTATTATTCCTCCAAAGATCCAGTCGGAGTAACTATGGGAAGGATTTAGCGCCTTCTGTTGTTTCAGTTTTGGTAGAGCTAAGAAAAGGTAGAGTTATTGATTCTTCAGCACCTGTTGTACCTTCAAGTGTAAGAAATGGATAAGATTTTGATTAAGTATTTCAGGAATTAACACAAGTAGTGGCGATGCAAATAAGCAATTGGAATTAATAGCAAGGTCCAGGGGAAACACTTCTGAGAGTTATAGGGCTTGTGAGTTTTGAGCCTAAATCCCCAACCTTTATGAAACAGTACTTACCATGGGAACTTTGACAGGTTTGAGTTGATCATGTTTTATAGCTAGAGTAGGGCAGCATGAGCATTCATGAATATAGCCTCAAGTTTAATTCTTTAGGCTGATATGCTCTATACATGTTGTGAAATATGAGAAATAAAGACCATCGATTTGTATTAGGATGGGGACCCATATAGTTCGAGAGTGTTTTGGGGTGTCTACCAGACATGAATTACTATTGCTCGGATGCTAGTATTTGCTCAAAAGACATATGATCTGATTCACCGTCTCCCAAGTACTGACAAAGAAGCAAAACAGAGTAAGAAGACCAGGTGGACAAGACTAATTAATGACCCTCGTAGTGTTTGGAGACCTCAGCCAGCCATACATTCAGTTTCTCATTGAGATTCAGTCTCTACTTTGTCCCTAGATTAGATTACAAGTTTCATTTAGTCCCTATTTTTAGGATAGGCAGTGATAGGCCGTGGTAAAAGCAAAGGTAAAAGAGCAACTTCAGGTTTGATATTAATTATATATGTTAAGTGGTTAAGTTGTGATTTTCACTTTTTTGTGATATTTCCTAAAAGTGTGAATGGAAAAGTAGTGTTGGAGTAAATCATTACTCTCGTGATAGTGTATAAATTTTCTTATGGTTAGAAAATTTACCGATTATGTGGTACTAAAGCATGCTGATCTTATGCTAAACAAATAGATGAAGTTGAATAAGTATAGTTTGATGTGAAGCGGCAATAGGAAGAGGATGTGCTTGTGAAATATCCAATGTATGTTGATGACACAAGGCAAGGAAAAGTTAAAGATGTTATGGCTAAAGTTACGCCTATCGAGGTATAACCCTCATTCGATGACGAATAATTTTAAGGGGGAGGATGTTACACCTTGAGATTTTTTTATAATTATTTGATGTTTATATATCGTATTAAGGGAATTATGGTTGTATGTTGGCCATAGGTGAGGAGGGAAACATGTGCAAAGGGAAAAGCAAAGAGTATGTGAAGTTTGTAAGTAAGGGTCAAATTTAAATAGCGATATCTCCAAATATATAATGATTTAAAGTCCTATGACCTATCAAATGTTGAATCTAGTTTTAAGCAAAAAAAGACGCTTGTCAATCAGAGTCCAAATTAAAAAGTTATGCTCTCTTAAAAGTAGCACTATCGGCAAGGAAAGTGCCATGGCACGCGAGCGCTGAGACAGGCAGGCAACAGGTCCACGAGGGAACGTCGCACGGGCACCACCCTAGACTGGTCATTCCGTCTATATGAAGTAACTTTGATCTACAAAGCTCATTTCTACTCCATTTTGCTTGATTTTTTTCATAATTTAGATAATTCACAACTCTATCACATGGTGTAAAGATATCCCAAGTAAGAAACTTTACTCTTGTCTCTTTTGGGCTTTGGGAAGAGAACCTTTAAAGAAAGTCATGGTTTGTTGTTTTCTTGTTGTTGATTGTGGTGTTGCTGCATTTTTGAGCTGATTTTGGGCAGAGGAAAGAGTAGGATCCTACTCCTACATTAGCTAATAACATCTCCAAGAAAGGGTAAGTAATTTCCTCTTTGATTTCTATGAGTTAGTGAGGTTAAAACTTGGACAATCTTGTAGTATTGTGTTATTTTTATTGTGGGATTCTTGTGGCATGTTGCTGACCAATTTTTTCAACACTTTGGGGAAGTGACGTTTCTGCTTATTGTGGTTGTAAATTGGGCATGGAAGGAGCCTCAAGGTGTAAGCCTGAAAGGATGGTTTTCGGCAAAGTTAGAGTCAACATGCCAAGGTATGTAAAGGCGTTCCTTTCTTTGTTTTTCTGGAATGAAACTAAGTCATTGAAAGGACTAATATTCCTATAATTTTAAAATCATATTGAGGAATTTATGATTCTGTCCAAAGGGTTGGAAGTAATTGGCATTAATCTTGAATAATTATGAATGTTTGAAGCGAACAAATGTGAAGCGAAAGACGTAATTTCTATACGATTGTTATCGTAGTTGTAAATCGAGTTTGAATTCCTTAACGCGGGCACTGTGTGTTGGTTTTTTATAGTAGATATTTTATGTGATGTTGAGTATAGCTTAAGATCTTGTCACTAAGTGAAATTGGTAAGAAATGCTAAGACGACGATGTGTGATCGAAGTTAAGGTAAGAAGATGATGCTAAGCCAATTGAGGGTAAATGATCTTATTGTGATGATGTTTTCATAATATGGATATTCCTTCTTATATGTTTATTTTTTAAGGTGTTTAATGTAAAAAGGATATTTTATGTTGCACCTCCTTAAAGTGAAGTAAGTGGCATGTAACGAATAAGCTACATCGATAGATGTTAGCAAGGAAAGCATGACTAAGTTTTTAATCTTTTTGAGATGTTATAAAAGGAAAGATAAGAGTAAATGTTAGACCTTTTAAGGTAATATGTCAATTATATGCTCTTGATCTGTAATTGAATTCAACAACCTTTGAATGATGTTAAATTATAAGCAAGATGAGGTTTAAGAGATAAGGTTGTCATTTAGGTAAAAAGGTAAGTGTGTATAAGAATTGTTGAAATAGTGAAAATGAGAATAAAGACTTAAATGTAGAGTGAATCATGTTTGGAAAAGAAGTCAAGATGAATAAGGATAGTAGAGCTAAAGGTTGTTAACTTAGATGATAAGGGTTACAATTGCGAACGAGTTAGTTAGCGACTAGCAAGATTAACCCTGTTCTAAAGACGTTAAGCAAAGGAGTTATTAATTAAGTTGTTTTGTTCAGTATGTGTTAAGTTTATGAATAGCCAGTAAAATGTTACCCTTCTACAAAATAATTAGAGTTGAACATCTATAAAATAGTAACTTAAGTTAAAGAGAAGCTCTCCTCTATGCCCCTAATCAATTATGTTAAGTTAATTATTATATGTATTGGATTATCTTCCAAGTCATAAAAATATTAATCCTCAAAACTTCAAAGCTATTTATGACGACGTTAGGCTTTCTCAAGATCCTTAGATATTTTCCAAGGTTGTGTAAGCTATCTTAATGTTTTCCGAATTACGGCTATAAGTCATTATTTACCTATAAGGTAGCACTTAGAGAGCTGCTTATGAGTTCCCAAGGTGAACAGCTCCAAATCTAAGATTCTTAATATATATATCTCCACGTTCCTGAGTTATGTTTAAAGGTGTGATGCTAATCTAAGAAGTTACCAAGAAATGTTATTTCGAGAATCGTGCTAATGTCTCATTCAAGTATTTGAAGTTGCATACAAGTATAAGGACTCAAAGTCTTTATAAGTCTTTCCAGTAAGAAGTCTGATAGCATCCATGGAAGCTCAATGTCATTAAAAGACATGAATAAGTATTTGAAAGTTTCATCAAATAAGAAATTTCAAGACAAAGTAAAATGGGCTGTAGTTAGCTATTAAAAAGTGTCTTGTGATGGAAGAAGATCTCAATCCAAATGAAGATATTTTCTTCAATTCTTACATCTATTTGGAGGCCAAAATTAAAGTTCAAAAGGTGATCGAATGGGGCCAAATTCAGTTCCCAATGGGAGAAAATATTACAGTAATTTTTATTAGTTTCTAGAATAGTCAATAGTTGTTTTATAGATGTTGACTTTCTAGGACTTTGTGGGTGGAAGCTTTCAATGCTATTTAGTATTTTGTTTTAATCTATGTTGATTACATTTGTCTAAGTGTGGGCAGCCTTCTATGTCACTAGGGAACATAATTTCTTGAATTGAATCTTTGACCAGCCCTTCTAGGATTCTATATAAAGGGGGTTCTTTCTCGTCATTGTAACTAAGTTTGATTTCACATATTAGTAGTAGCCTTGTGGCTTGTGGAGACCTTTGTAGGTTGTATTTGGGTTATGCCTTTTTTTTCTACTTTGAATCATAACTTGGATTTCTTGAATGGTAAGATTTCTTGTTTGAGTTACCTCTCCCCTTTTCTTCTTCTACTTCTTCTTAATTGATTCACTATTTCTTGTTTCCTTTCTTATCAAGAATAAACTCCTTCCCCTTTTCTAATATTCTAATTTTTAGAGTCTTTCGCTATTCGTGTCATTATCAAGGGGTATTAGAGCTTTGGATGATTGGGTATTCTTATACTCACCCGATCTACTAATTTGAATCATAGAAAACAAAAAAAAAATCTAAAAAAAAAAAGAAAAAATAAGTTACTGTAGCGTGAACAGTAACCAAAAAAAAAGTTAAAAAAAATTATTTCCACAACTGAATAATGACTTGAACAGTAATTTCTAGTGTTCTTCACTTGTTCATGGTTTGTTCTATACTTTACCTTGTGATTTGGTGACTTTGATTTATTAAAAATCTGATCAATTTCTTGAAAACATCATTTGATTTGAAGGTTCTTTGAATTTTGGTCAACAAGAAACTCAAAAGTCAGTTGGAGATTTTAAAGGTCATTGTAGCTCCTAGGATTCAAAAGCTCATTGAATTTGTTCTTGGTGTTCTTGAAAGTGTTTATACACTATATTTAATTTCATATTATTCTCTTTCTAGATACTTTATGTATTTGTTCATACTTAGTGTAGTCTAGTGATTTGTGAAATTTTTTTAAAATTTCAAGTGAAATTTTTTCATGCTTTTCTCTTTATTTTCATTGTGTACTCCTTTTTTTTCAGTTCATTATAGTTTTTCTGTCCTTTACTTTATGTTATACCCCGAAAGCCCAAAGATCAGACCCAGAGTTGAAACGGAGAAGAATTTAAAAACTGACATTAGGCACAGAACGGGTCGTGAGGTGACCCGTGAGAGCAGCCAACGAGTCGTGATGTGACTCGTGGTGAGGCCCAGGTGATGAGTTTGAAATTTGGGAAATGGAATCCCCACGTACATGATCACAAGTCATGGTCAGGCCCCATGACTCGTTAGGTCAGTCATGAGGAGTGGTGAGTGTGAAAAGAGAAAGAAGAAGTCAGTGTGCATGATGGTAGGACCCCACAAGTCGTGGTCCGTCCCCATGAATCGTGGGATGAGTTGTGACCAGTAGGGTAAAGTTCAATTGAGAGTGAGGCAGTGTACGTGACGAGTGGTGACCACCAGTTGCGGTAACCAGTAAAGAGTCATGAAGTCACCTGTGACGAGCCCAAATGACTTGATAAGTAGTATACTCAACGGATTGTGCCACGAGTTGTGGCCAGAAGAAACGAGTCGTCATGTCCCTCTTGGGGACTGATTAGCAGTTATTTTCTGCGAATTTAGTAAGGGTCTTTCCGTAATTCTTAAGATCCTAAGGACTAAACTACGTTATTTTAAGTTATGAATGATGTCTTTTAAGAGGGTTAAGTCCATTTTAGGCCATTTTCATTCATGCATGCAAGAGTGATAGTCTAGAAAGGTGATCAAGGCAAATCCTTCAGGTTCTCTTCAATTTCCTCTTTAGTATTTAAGGAAGTGTAAGAATCAGCTATAATCAGCTATGTAGGGTTATGAATGGGTGAATCGTTTCACACCAATGCCCAATCCCTCTCTAGATCATGAAATTCCTATGTCTAATATATGGGGTTTTAACCCAATGCATGAATTTCCTAATTCTCTATATGGGTATGATTTAAATATGTTTCTACAATTAAATTATGATTCATGGGCAAGTTTTATATTTTTTCAATTAAAAATCATATTTCAAGTTTTATGAATTAAAAAACCCATTGATGAGAAGTTCATGAAAGATGAGATTTGTGATGAATGTATGATTATGATGAGATATTATGATGAAAAGCATGTTTTAAAGCTACCCATGTTTGTAATCATATTTTCGATGTGAATTGAGTGTTTTCAAGCATATGCAAGTATTGGGAAATGCCCACATGTTCAAGTAGGATTTATGATTTCTAGAATTAAGCTTACCACATGGTTTTGGAGCAAAAACTCTACCTTTCATCTTGTGGTATGGTTTGAGTTAAAGCTTCAAATTTGAGATGTATTTGATTATTGAGCTTCGTCAATAGACGATGTTGAGCTTCATTGAAAAATGGTGGAGAGCATATGCCTGTTTTTGGGAGTAGTGTCTAGCACTGAGTAGGCTAAGGTCGATAACCCTATGCCTCAGAACTACGCGCCAACGTAGGTTTATACTTATATATGTATTACTTCAGGACCTCCCTTGTGAGCTATCCCCTACCCTATTGGGCCACGAGCTTGATATCGATATCATGGTATCATCCCTAGCCCTGGAAAGGTTTTAGAAGGCTCTACCCACTTGAGTGTGATAGTTGGGACCACGTAAGCTCTATCTTAGTATGTCGGTTAAAAGACGAGTCTCCCATTGTTTCTCATGATTTCATTTATGCATGTTCATCATTCATGAGATTTATACATATATATATATATGTTCTAAAGCAGGTTTGACTCAATGTTCTGTTTTACTCACGACTGTCAGATTTCAGCTTTAAGTCAATCAACTAAGTTATGATGTTATGTTATGCTATGATGAGATCATGATTTCATAAAGAATGCATGCAAGACCTACTCTTAGATTCTTATTGTTTATGCATGTCTTTAAATGAGTTTACTTATCAAAGCGGTTTTACTTACCTTGCATACTCGGTACATTCCACGTACTGACCTCATACTCTATGTTGTATCGTTTCATGATACAGGACCGAACACTCAGGCTTAGACCCGTTCATAGTCAGTTTTCAAAGTTAGCATCTTACGCTATGGTGAGTCCTCATCTCCCGAGGACCATGCTTGTGTAGATTTCTCTATGTATTTTCAGTTTTTAGCTTATTCGAGTTCATCATGATTAGAGGCTTGTCAGAAAAAAAGGATGTATTTAGCCTCAGATTATATATTCTGATGTTATGTTTATTGCAGACTTCCGCTAAGATTATTATGTTGACTCTTCAGTTTTTAGTAATTGAGGTAGATGTATGTTCATGCCATGGGTCGACTTGGAGTCTCTCAAGGCTCCTTGTCCTGTGTCGTGATCCGGGTCTACGTTTGGGTCATGACAAACTTGGTATCAGAGCAATAGGTTTGAGGTGTTCTAGGGTGTCTGAAAGACGCGTTAAGTAGAGTCTTTTTCATAGGTTTGAAGCGCGCCAAACTTATGACAAAGAGGCTACGAGACGTTTAGGAAATGTTCCCTTCTTTCATAATCTATGTCGTGTGATGAAAAGTCTCTCTATCCTTCTAATTCGTGCTATTCGCGATTGAAGAATCATGGCTCCCAAGGAGTAAATGGTAGGAGGAATGGGAATGGAGAAGGTCATGAGGATGGAAATGGAAACTTACACCAGCAGGTCCGACCAGTCCAGGAGCATCATGCACCGTAGCCGGGTTCCCATGCTAAGTTTTGGGCAGCTATTTGGATGCTCGCGCAGGCCTTGACCACTCAGGTCAATCAGCAGGCTGTTTCGCCTGTTCCGCAAAATGGAAATGCGGTGGCAGCTCGAGTTAGATATTTCTTGAGAATGAACCTGCCAGAGTTCCTCGGGTCAAAGGTAGATGAGGACCCGCATGAGTTCATAGATGAGATTGTGAAGATCACCCAAGTTATAGGGGTGAATGGAGTTGAGTGTGTGGAGTTGGCTTCATATCAGCTGAAAGGGGTCGCACCCATTTGGTTCCGTCAATGGAAAGATAGTAGGGCCACCAAAGAAGGCCTTGTCACCTGGGAAGAATTCCATGTTGCATTCTTAGATCAGTTCTTCCCTCATAAGATAAGGGAGCTGAAGGCAGCTGAGATCGTGAATCTTAAGCAAGGGAGAATGATGGTAAAGGAGTATGCCCTTGAGTTCACTCGCCTATAAAAATACGCCCCGGAGTTAGTGGCTGATCAGAGGCCGCGGGTAAGCAGGGTCATTCATGGAGTGGCGGGCTATTTGGACAAGGATTGTAGGACCTCCATGCTTTATCAGGATATGGATTTCCTGCTGGTAGTCTTATATGCCCAGCAGATGGCGGCAACACATATGAGTGAAAGGGAGGCCAAGAGGGATAGGACCGAGGACTACAGATTCTCTCAGCCGAGGTCAGATGGAGGGCACCAACAACAGACCCACTAGAGATCTTCAGCCACAACATCTTCAGTGTTGAGTGTGCCATCCAGGCCTAAGCATGATCAAAGGGGGCGAGCATCAGGCTCTAGGAGGCAGAGCAGCAGATACACAGATTCTAGTATCCCAACTTTCCATAGATGTGGTTGGGGGAACACGGACTAGTGCTTAGCAGGTACAGGTGCTTGTCTTGATTGTGGGAATCTCAGAAACATGCTTAGAGATTGCCCAGCAGTGATACAAGATCATGATGGGGGCCAAGGCCTAGCTTCTCATTCAGCAGCCCCACCCGCATGCTCAACACATTAGGGGGCATCTACTAGCACAGCTGGTGGTCAGTGCCAAAATATATTCTATGCTTTAGCATCCTGCCAGGAGCAGGAGGTCTCCCCGAATGTAATCACTGGTGTGTTACGAGTTTTCCACCTTGATGTATATGTTTTGTTAGATTCAGGGGCTACCTAGTCTTTTGTTACACCTTATGTGGCCATTAGCTTCGGAGTTAGTCCCCAAGTCTTCTCAGAACCCTTCTAAGTTTATACTCCAGTAGGTGATTCAGTTGTAGCTAGAGGGGTGCATAGAAGTTGCCCTGTCTCAGTCCTTTAAAAGATCACCTCAGAAGATTTGATAGAGTTAGCCATGACCTATTTTGATGTTATCCTCGGCATGGATTGGCTATTTTCATGTTATGCCTTAGTTAATTGTAGAACCCAAGTAGTAGAGTTCAGATTTTCAGGTGAGCCATTCTTAGAATGGAAGAGTAGTTCAGCTGTGCCAGTAGGTTGGTTCATTTCCTACCTTAAGGCCAGAAAGATGATTTATAAGGGTTGTGTGTACCATCTAGTTAGGGTTAAGGATGCAACATTCGAGACCCCACTATTCAGTATGTCCCAGTAGTATGTGAGTATCCAGAGGTCTTTCCTGATGATCTACTGGGAATCCCTCCCGAGCAGGAGATTGATTTTGGTATCGACCTTCTTCCTAACACGCAGCCTATATATATTCCTCCCTACAGAATGGCTCCAGCTGAGCTAAAGGAGTTGAAAGAACAGTTGACGGACCTATTAGATAAGTGTTTCATTAGACCAAGAAAGTCCCCATGGGGTGCACCGGTTCTCTTCGTCCTAAAGAAAGATGGTTCTCTTCGCATGTGTATTGATTATCGGCAATTGAACAAGGTCACCTTTAAGAACAGGCATCCTATGCCCAGGATTGATGATTTATTTTACTAGCTTAAGGGTTTCAAGTACTTCACGAAGATAGATCTCAGATCTGGGTACCGTCAGCTCAGAATTTGGAAAGTGATGTCCCGAACACAACCTTCAAGACGTGGTATGGTCATTATGAGTTTGTAGTTATGTCTTTTGAACTAACGAATGCTCCTACAGCTTTTATGGACTTGATGAATAGGGTGTTCAATCCACACTTGGATATGTTCGTGATTGTGTTTATTGATGACATCTTCATATACTCTCGGAGAGAGGAGGAGCATGCCGCTTATTTGAGAGTAGTGCTACAGACTCTCAAGGATCGCCAATTGTATGCCAACTTCAGCAAGTGTGAGTTTTGGTTAAACTCAGTGGCGTTTTTGCGCGTGTTGTATCAAGTTATGGGAAAAAGGTGGACTCTCCGAAAGAAGAAGCGGTGAAGAATTGGCCTAGATCGGTGAATCCTTCAGAGATCCGGAGCTTCTTGGGTTTAACCGACTACTACCAAAGATTTGTGGAAGGTTTCTCGTCTATTGCAGCACCCTTGATCAAATTGACCCAAAAGAAGGTGAAATTCCAATGGTTAGAGGTTTGTGAGAAGAGCTTCCAAGAGTTGAAGACTGGACTTACTTCAACATCAGTGCTAACTCTATCAGAGGGTATTGATGGTTTCGTAGAGTATTGTGATGCTTCAAGGATCGAACTTGGGTATATATTGATGCAGCACGGAAAAGTTATAGCATATGCCTCTAGAAAGCTTAATGTTCATGAGAAGAATTACCCAACCAATGATCTTGAATTGGCTATGGTGGTATTCGCCTTGAAAATTTGGAGACATTATTTGCACGGGGTCCACGTTGATGTGTTTACGGACCATAAGAGTTTACAATATGTGTTTACCCAGAAGTATCTCAATCTTCAGCAAAGGAGGTGGTTGGAGCTACTAAAGAACTATGATATAAGTGTTATTTACCATCCAGGTAAGGCCAATGTAGTGGCAGACACACTTAGTAGACTCTCTATGGAGAGTGTGTCCCATGTGGATGAGGGAAAGAAGGAGCAGGTGAAGGATGTGCACCGACTTGCAAGGTTGGGCGTTAGGTTGGTTGACTCAACCGATGGCGGTGTTGTTGTTTAGAATGGATCGGAATCATCCTTAGTGACTGATGTAAAAGCTAGACAAGATAAGGACCCGATTTTGGTAAAGTTAAAGGAAGCCATTCAGAATCAGAAAGTAGAGGTCTTCTCCAAAGTGGAATGGTGTGCTTCGGTACCAAGGTCGCTTATGTGTTCCAAATTATGTTGATTTGAGGAACTAGATGTTGCACGAGTCTCATGGATCTAGGTATTCTATCCATATAGGTTCCACCAAGATGTACGGTGACTTACAGGAAGTCTATTGGTGTAATGGAATGAAGAAGGACATAACAGAATTTGTAGCTAAGTGTCAAAACTGTCAGAAGGTGAAGGTTGAGCACCAGAGAACGGGAGACGTGCTTCAGGATATCAGTATTCCTACTTGAAAGTGGGAAGAAATCAATATGGAC
>JACEIK010011255.1:0-38305 GCA_018107945.1 Datura stramonium
AACAAGTTCACAATATCTGCATACCAAGGGAGTTCAGCTTCCTTTATTGCCAAGAGTTGTTCATCGGGGAACTCTTCTCGGATGCGCTCACCTTCCTTCATATGTGAACGGTTCTCTAGCTGCGATAGGTGATCTACAACCTGATTTTCACTTCCCTTCCTCTCTCGGATCTCTAGATCAAACTCTTGCAGCAATAATATCCACCTGATTAGTCTAGGCTTCGCATCTTTCTTGCCAAATAAGTACTGAATTGCCGCATGATCAGTGTGTACCACCACTTTCGACCCCACCAGATAGGATCTAAACTTGTCAAATGCAAACACTAGAGCCAGAATCTCCTTCTCAGTGACTGTATAATTAACTTGTGCAGCGTCAACTGTTTTGCTTGCATAGTAGATGGAATGAAAAATCTTATTCCTTCGCTGCCCCAACACTTCTCCTACAGCCACATCACTTGCATCACACATTAACTCAAAAGGATATTCTCAATCAGGAGCAATGAGAATATGAGCTTCCACCATCTTCTTTTTCAGCTCCTCAAATGCTTCTAAACATTCCTTTTCAAATTCAAACTTCACCTCTTTTTATAGCAACCGACATATCGGTCTAGAAATTTTAGAGAAGTCTTGAATAAACCGTCTGTAAAACCCAGCATGTACTAGAAAGCTGCGGTCACCCTTAACTGATACTGGAGGCGGTAGCTTTTCAATCACCTCTATCTTTGCATGATCGACTTCCAACCCTCTGCATGACACCTTATGGCCAAGAACAATACCTTCCTTGACTAAAAAGTGACACTTTTCCCAATTGAGCACCAGGTTTGAGCCTTCCAATCTAGCTAACACCCTGTCAAGATTCTGCAAACACATAGCAAACGAGTTACCAAAAACAAAAAAGTCATCCATAAATACCTCGACATAGTCTTCCACCATGGCCCCAGCCAATATCACCATCATGCATCGGCCCCGGAATGTGGCGTGTGCATTGCATAGACCAAAAAGCATCCGCTGAAAGCATATGTCCCATAAGGACATGTAAGCGTGGTCTTCTCACGACCTTACGGTGCTATGGCTATTTGATTATAGCGGTAACGAGTCGAATATTCTTTGCCACACGGGTGACCAACATCCCGATTAATGAATGGAATCGGATAATGATCTTTCCAAGTAGCTCGTTAGCTTCCTATAATCATGCAAATTCTCCAACTTGGTAGTATGCACGTGGGAATTAGCTCATTATTCTCATTGTAACCCTTTGTCATTCCCCTTTCATTGGAACATTGGTAAGGCTAACCATTCTTTGTATGAGATGAGATATACCACTCCCATCTAGCCACTTGATCACTTCCTTTCGGCTACATCCTTCATCCACGGGTTCAATCTCCGTGATGTTGCACGGTTAGCTTGGATCCCTCTTCCATAAATATATTGTGCATGCGAAAAGAGTGGACTAATCCATATTAATGAGCATCTGCCCATCCCATTGCTCTCTTTTGCCTCTTAAGGACCACCAATGCCTCTTTCACTTGTGCATCACATCGGTTACCGCTTTGAAATGATGGCCGGTAAGGTGTCTGTCTTCCACCCCCGAGGCCACATGCTGCGAGATGTGGAGGTAATGTCTTTAACTCCAATTAGGTGCCTCCTCAATTGATGGCTTTGGGGATGGTTCTGTGGCCTCTTCAATGGTTCAAAATCTTTCTTCTGAAGAACCATTTTGGCTCATTCAAAGTTTTCACCATCTCATATGTCGCACCTTTGTCCCCAAAATGATCATGTCCCACCAGATCTCTCAAGGGATCCTTTGAGTTAATAATCTTAAGGGTCGACTCTTGATTCAAAACCTTGGTCTTTGATAACTCTTCATAGATGGCGGTAGCTTCATGGCCTTGTAGCCATCAAAGACCTTTACCTTATCCATGAGCTCTCGCCAGGTTGGCGCAGCAGTTACATCAATTAAGGCTCGCCCTGTTGCCAAAAGGCGTCCCAAAATAGTGTGGGACTTAGCGTCAGCTCAAAATCAAAATTATAAAATCCATCGGAAAATGAGGGAGCCTACTTGCTAGCACATCCTCCACTTGAATTCTATCAAGTCGGCCAATGAGCAGTCATTCAAACGCAAAATCCACCGGTAATGGGTCTAGAATTTGCCAGGCCCGACTTCTTGAATGCGATGTTGGCATAAAATTTATACTTGCTCCCAAATCACACAAACCACGAGCTCAAATAGGCGCAATTGTAATTTGAATAGTGAACCTCTTAGGATCCTTGAGCTTTGTCGGCGATTGATTACGTATGCGGGAGGTGCGCTCCTCGGTAAGTGCAGCGTAGTATACTCATTAATCTATCTGTTTGCTACAATGTCTTGATGTACCCAGCATATATTGCTCCACACCTTACATCAATTAAAAGGAAGATTAATATGTACATGCTTCAACACTTCCATGACCTTCTTGAAGCATGCTTCCTCCTTGTCTTTTTCAATCTTTGAGGAAACGGGGGAGGTGGTTTTTCCATCTCTGCCTTCTTTTCATTTCCCCCTCACCATCGTTTCCCTTCATCTTCTGTTGCTCCAAATTTACGAGGTGGCCTTTCGAGTTCCACCTCCCCAGGAGTTCTTTCCACTCACAGATGTCAGCATTAACACCTTAGGATTTGGGTATGTTTCACTTGGTAATCTCCTGGTCTGTATTTTGGGCTCCAGCTTACTGTCCAAGCGATACTCAATGCCTTTGTAGCTACTTCTTCTTTTTCTATATCGGTATCAATTTTACGATACGGCACATGCGCCTAGTTAGCTCTTATGGTTTTGTTTCATATCCTCAAATATTCTTTGGGCCCGAGGAGGTGCATTATTTCCTCTATTCTGGTAGAAAAATAGCCAGTGACCTGGGTTACAGTCTGCATCCTGATTTGAACTACATCCACCCCAATAGTATTACTCCCCCATGAAATATTTTGATGATTCCTCCAATTTGGGTTATGCTTGTTGCCATCTCTTTGATTACTTCTCATGCAGGCGTTTCCAACAAAATTTACCTAATCTGGATTGGCACCACAACACTCGGGCGAGTTTTCAACGATGGACATATTTACTATTAATAGTATATTACATGTCGTTTTTGCACTTGTTTATCAGAAACTGTGTTTACACTTTGAACTTCTCTCATATAATTGTAAGGAAAGTGTGAAGATTTAATACTTGGCAACATGGGTAAAAATTTGTTTTCCAGGAACGTAATTTTCCAGCCAGGCTAAGGCATGTTGGGAGAATGGAGACAGGAACTCGGGAGCGAGCAAGGTGAGCCAAGAGAAGCGAAGGCGAGGCTCAGCATTGGAGCGTGGCCTTGCTTCATGTCAGGATGATGCATTATTAGGAGGTGATTTCAAGGATTTCAGAGGTGTGATCGATGTTGTAGCACTGATTAGGAATTAATTTCATGGATCTTGACATTCCAGTGAAGGTTCGCGTTGATGGCACATGGCCCAGGCATGCTCCGCGTTGCATGCGGTGCCACGTTGGGACAGTACACAGGCGGCCAAATTCAGAGCCTTCGTGTTTTGCAGGATGTCATGGGCCCCGGTGCTGCGGTGCACTCCGTGACACGTTATGTGTCGGAAAAATTCTCACCGGTATAAATAGAACACTTAGGTTCATTTTTAATAATTCGACTTGGTGGAGAAAACGTGATTTGACGAGGTAGTTGAAGGGTAGAGTCTTAGGGTTTCTCTGTCCCTTTCTTCTTTATTTCAATTGTTTGTATGATTTACACTCATTTCACGTGTTTAATCTACAAATGAGTGGCTAATTTCACTTTTGCTGAGGTTAGGAACCGTTGTATTGAAATGTAATTGTTGATCATACGGTTTTTTCATCTTTTCTTTCATGGTTGTTCTATTAATTCTTGTTCTTACGCATTGATATCGGCCAATGTTAATGTATATCTAAAAGTTTGGTTTCACTCGAGAAACCTACACTTGGAAGGATTGTGGAGTAATAGGATATGATATTTCTCTTGATTTGGGAAAATTGAGGTGATTTGCCTTGAGATAAATATACACGAAAGTCGTATTAGTCAAGTGTGGAATCGGTTTTGTATTGCTAGAACATGAATTTCTTCTTATCACGAAATGTAGGTGGAAGGTTCATGATTCTTAAGTTGGGTTAAATACGAGAGTTTTAATCCATGACATAAGTTAGACTGGCAATAGGAGAAAAGATAAACCATGTTATATCGATCATTGTTCTTTCATGTTCGTTTTAGCCTCGGCATGCTCACATTCATAGCTCGGACTCACTTGTATATTTATTTTAAGCCTTAGTATAAAATTAGATCACAAAATATAAAAAACTTTTCTTTACATTGTTATGCATTTTAGAGTTACGGTAAATTGACACTTGAGGTGATTTTCCCGCATAGTCGAGACCTGTGGGATCGTGCCAGCACTTGAACCTTACTACTTGTTGAGCCACGTGCACTTGCGTGTAGTCACATCTAGACGAGCGAACAAGTTTTTTGGCCAGATTCTTAGGGAATTTAAGTGTGAATTATAATTTTCTTAAAGTGTTAGTTTGCTATTTCTTTATTTAAGTATTGACAACTTGGTGCTTTGTATTTTGCGGATAGTGATTGCAGTGAACCTTTGGCAAGAGACAAATGTATGGTGGATCCATCCTTAGAAATTTAGGAAAAGACATTTCCATAGCAACGGAGAGAAGCTTTAGAGAAAAGCTGCGGTTGCTTTCAGACAAACAATACTGGAGCAACCACATAATCCACACTTGTGCGGGCGTGTTAGTGCAGAAATGGCAGTAGGCCGGTTCGCGTGTGGCAATGCCACATGCTAGCATAT
Source organism: Datura stramonium (assembly GCA_018107945.1). Lineage (NCBI taxonomy): Eukaryota > Viridiplantae > Streptophyta > Magnoliopsida > Solanales > Solanaceae > Datura > Datura stramonium. Next base: position 4,854 of record JACEIK010011255.1, read on the forward strand.
CACATCTAGCATTCGCAAACACAGGCTAGGAGGGAGGTTCGAGCTTAAGCTTGGTTCGTAGTGCAATTCTTTTGCACCTGACGGGCGGTCCATGGTCTCTCGAGATCCTAGCATCTTCCATTTTGGAGATAAGTGACACTTACATCCCCCCTTTGGAGTGTCAACCGAATTATGAGGCTTACATTGTTCCCATTTTCACTTTTGGAGAAGCCAAAAGGTGGTTGAAAGCTGAGCCACCAAATTCTATAACCACGTGGGATGATCTAGCAAAGAAATGCTTGATCCGGTTCTTTCCTTAGGTAAAGCGGCAAGACTTAGAAGTCAAATTCTAAGTTTTAAATAAAGAGAGAAGGAGAATACGTATGCGAGCTTGGGAAAAGATCAAATCGTGACTGGGATTGTCCTAAATCATCACCAATCCAATGATGTCTTTGGGTACACTTTATTGAGGTTTGGAACCCCACAAAAATCTTGTTGGACTTCTGGTGGAGGACATGCATTAGAAAAGACTTATTATGAGTTGTATACTTTGTTGATCGTATTTCGCAGGGGAAATCCAGTGGAATGCGGACTCTTAGGAGAACAGAAGCGAGTGGAGTCTTAGAAGTGGATGGTTTTTACGGCTATCATTGCCACGGATAAGCTGCCGGGGGTCAACTCAACACCCGCCCGGCAACATGAGCTTGAATCGTTGGCCCAGTGAATGCGGTCTGACGAGATTTGGTGTAAGTTTGCGGGAGTAATGAACACTTTCGGTGAGTGTTGTGGAGTAAATAGACTCGTGAACTTTGTAGGCAATGCCTGAAAGAAAATCCTGTGATATGGTGACGGCTACAATTCAACTAGAGGAATCACAGAATTTCTCTTAGGGTAGCAACATATAGAGGCAGAGTTGATCAGGGGGTGCGAAGGAATCAAGGAGGGCGCGGAAGCTATCAAGCACGATACGAAACAACAATGCCCTCCTCCACCCACCATCGCCGAGCGTTGAGGAGATGTTCAAAATGATGATAGCTAACCAAGCTCAATTGGGTGACTATGTTAAATTGGCGGCCGAGGTCTAGAATAATTAGTTAGCTACCAAGGCGCTGGAGTATCAGTTTGGGCAGTTTGTTGGAGCCCAAACACCGGGCACAGAGGAGGACTTCCAATGAAGCCACGACCCCATCCCCAGCGGGTGAATGCGGTGACCACAAGTGGTTTGCAACTTAAGGAGGTGGAACCGGGAAAGACCACCTCATGATCGGGAGCACCAAAAGCGGAGAGGGAGCAAATTGATGAGAGGGGAAGAAAAAGGGCGGCCCGAGCAGAAAGACCTCCACCGTTCCCTCAACAGATTAAAGAAAAACAAGGAGGAGCGTGTTTCAAAACGTTCATGGAGGTGCTTAAACGTACATTAACACCTCACATTGATGTTTTGCGAGGGGAGTATTGAAGTACGCAAAGTACATGAAGGACTTGTAGCGAGCAAAAGCGACTTCACTTGAGTATGCCACGATGGCTCTGCAGTGCACTTCCGGTCTGAACGAGTGCCCACAAAGCTCAAAAGACCTGGGAGCTTTACAATTCAATTGGTAAGTGGGAAGAGTAGCTCCCAGGAAGCACGGATTATGTGATTGGGGAGCGAGCATTAACTTGATGCAGAGCCTCGGTATTCAAGTTGGGGCTAGGGAGTCCTAGGTAATACTTGATGACTTGCGGCTCGTGGATGCATTCTTTGGCAAGCCCAGACGGTATTGTGGAGAGATATTCTTTAGTGCAATCAGGCTCCACGATCTTCCCAGATTAGATTTCATAGTCTTTGGACTTAGGCAGGTGTGAAGATCCCATTATTTTGGGACGTCCTTTCTTAGCTCTTAGGGAAGCGTTAAATGATGTAGGCTGCCAGGGGAAGCTAACTATGCGGGCAAATGAAAGGATGAGGTATTGATGTGGATAAGCCATGAAGCTTCGTATTATGAGGAACTTTTCGGCCAATCGGTGTGCTTGAATCGGGCGAAATTGAAGTCGAGATTGTTTGATCTCAAGGCCCCAGTGAAAAGAGCGTTGATGAACTCGATCATTTGAGAGATAGGAATGCTTATGAGGAACATTACAAAATGTTGAATGACCCACAAAGGTATCCTAGGAAGCAAGAATTCCATTTGTTAATGAGGTCTCTGGAACCTTTGCTTAGAAACCATCTATTGAAGAAGCACCAAATCTGGAATTAAAAAGCATTACCCCCTCACTTAAAATATATCTTTTGGGGGAAAGGTGATACTTTGCCGGTCATCATTTCATCGGAATTAACAGAAGCACGGGGAAAAGAAGGTAGCGGTTCTCGGGGAGAAGGAAGAAACGATAGGGCACGGCAAATGTCAGTGTTAGGGAGTACGACATTCGGGGTATTAATCCGGCTTTTTGCACACACAAAATTTTCACGAACGGGAGCAAAGCCAAGCGGTGGCCTTGCGAGAAGGTTAAATCCGACCCAATGAAGGATGTGGTTAGGAAGAAATATTTAAATGGCTCGATGCGGGTATGGTCTATCCAATTTCATATAGTGAATGGGTTAGCCCGTTCGGTCGTTCCAAGAAAGGGAGGAATGACCGTGGTCACCAATAAGAAAAAAATGACCCGATTCCCACGAAGCCGTCACGAGTTGTGGTTGCATGGATTACAGAAAGCTAGGTGAAGCCACAAGGAAAGATCAATATCCTATCCCGTTCATTGATCAAATATTGGACAGAGTTGGGTGGGCAGGAGTACTATTATTTCCTTGATGGGTACTCTGGCTATAACCAAATAGCCATAGCACCTGAAGATCAGGAGAAGACTACTTTCACATGTACGTATGGGACATATGCTTTTAGGCGGATGCCATTTGGTTTATATAATGCACCCGCCACATTCCAAAAATGCATGATAGCGATCTTTCAAGACATGGTGGAGGATTTCGTAGAGAGGTATTTATGGATGATTTCTCTATTTTCGGTAATTCGTTTGCTACTTGTTCTTAGTCTTGACAAGGAGTTGGCTCATTTGTGAAGAATCCAATCTTGTACTCAATTGGGAGAAGTGTCATTTCTTAGTCAAGGAGGGTATTGTCCTTGGCCATAGAGTGTCATGCAAGGGATTGGATGTCGATCATGCTAAGATCGAGGTTATTGAGAAGCTACCACCACAGCGCTGTGTCGGTAGGGTGTTGCCAGATTTTCTCGGGCATGCAGGGTTCTACAGACGGTTCATCAATAACTTCTCAAATTTCTAGCCGTTATGCAGATTACTAGAAAAGGAGGTGAAGTTGATTTCGATGATGAGTGTGTCAAAGAATTCGAGGAGTTGAAGTAGAGATTGGGTAAAGCACCCATCCTTATTTCTCCGGATTAGGAACAACCATTTGAAGCGTGTGTGATGCGGCGATGTAGGCACATGGGAGGCGTGTTGGGGCGGCGGAAGAATAGATCTTTCCTCTATTCACTATGCAAGCAAAACATTGAACCTTTGTCAAAGTAATTATACGATCCTGAAAAGGAGATGCTAGCAATTGTGTTTGCATTTGATAAGTCGGGTCCCTATTTGGTGGGTTGCGGTAGTGGTGTATACCGATCATGCGAGCGTCACAGTATACATTTTAACAAGGATGCAAAGCCCAAGATGATCAGATGGATCTTGTTCTTGCAGTTTGTCTTAGAAATAAATACGAAAGGGGAGCGAAAATCAAGTGGCGGATCACCTATCGCGATTGGAAGCCGTGCCACGTGAAGGAAAGGTGACAATATCAAAGAGGAGTTCACGGATGAGTAGCTCTTGTGAGTAGGTGAAAGTTTGAGGTTCCTTGGTATGCGGAACCAAAGTAGACTTATTGGTGAGTGGAGTACATCACCGAGGCTACGACTCGGCAAAAAAAAATTGCGGCATGATTGTCGGCACTTCATTTGAGATGAGCCATATTTGTTTTAAACGGGGACCGAGGATCGGGTTGAAGATGCATCCGGAGAACCGAGATTGCGGAGGTTTGAGGAGTTGTCACTCCTCGCTATGGAAGACACCACGGAGGCGATAGGACACTACAAGGTACTACAATTAGGGTTCTTTTGTCTACCTTGTTGGAACTACATGGCATATGTCAAAATTTGCGATAGATGTCGAAAGGACGAGCACAATTAGTAGGAGGCAAGAGTGCGCATTTTACCAAAATGTACTCGATGGAGACTTTTTGATGTATAGAATAGATTTCATGGCCCATTCCCACCTTCGTTTGGTAATCGTTACATCTTGGTTCTTGTTGATTATGTATCAGAGTGGGTGGAAGCAATAGCTTACTTGAAATGACAATAAGAGTAGTAACAAAGTTTGTGAGAAAAAACACATTTCACAAGGTTTGGGACACCTCGAAACCATTATCGGTGATGGAGGAGCTCATTTTGTCAATGCAAGTTTCAAGAGATGCGCTGGTATGGGGTGCGCCACAAAGTGGCAACAACTTATCATCCCAAACTAGTGGGCAAGTGGAGGTGTTGAACGAGTAAAGCGAGATTCTCCGGAAAGCGGTGAATGCACAACGGTGATTGGTCAAGCAAACCGACGATGCGTTGTGGGCATACGAAGCTGCTTACAAGACACCAATTGGAACCTCTCCATCTCGATTGGTCTATGGGAAAGCTTGTCATCTGCGGCGAACTAGAGCCTGCCAAGCTTTAAGGTGTGAAATTGAACATGGACCTAGAGCTAGCGGGCAAGAAAGAGGCGATGCAACTCGAGGCGGAACTTCCGACGAGTTTCATTGGCATGATTATGAAAGTGCAGAATATTCTACAGAAAGAGAAAATAAAAAGGTGGCACGATAAGCATGTGGTGCATCGTATCTTTGGCCCAGGACAGAAAGTGCTACTCTTTAATTCAAGGTTGAAGCATTTCTAGGAAGTAAGCGGTCCAAATGGTCGGGCGTTTGAGGTAGTGAGGATGACCGCATGGGGGCGGTAGAGGACCCAATGGCGGGAAGGCCAGAAGTGCCGTTCTCAGTAAATGGCGCGGTGTAAGCACTATTGGGGTGAGATGGAAGTCATGAGAAAATTAATTTTGTCACCCTAGGGCGAGATGAAACATAAATGACGTCGAGCCGCGATGGCTTAAGCGGCACAGGAAGCAGCAGTGAATTTTTGTTTTTATGATTGTACGGATAAAAGAAGAAAAAAAAAAGAAAGAAAAAAAAAAAGAAAAAAGAAAAATATATATATGAAAAAATTCTATTAAAAAAAATAAAAATATTGTGTTGTGATGAGCCCGCAGGGTATGACCGGGTGGAGTGCAAGTAATATAATTAGCTCTTTTTAAGAACAGAAATGTCGAACCCATAGGGGCTGGACTACGGGGTGAAACCTTTTCAAGTGTTAATTTACTAAAACTCTAATAATGAAGACAACGGTGTAAAGAAGAGTTTTTATATTTTGGAAACTATTTTTATACTAAAGTAAGATGTCACAATACAATTGAGTCGAACTATGAATGTGAGCATGGTGAGGCTAAACGAACATGTAAAGAAATCAATTATCGATATACATGGTTTATCTTGTCTCCGGTTGCTAGTCGGAACTTATGCCTATGGATTAAAACTCTCGTATTTAACCCAGCTTAAGAATCATTAACCTTCTACCTACATTTACGTGATAAGAAGAAGAAATTCCATGTTCTAACCATACAAAGCCCAGATTCCACACTTGACTAATACGACTTTTCGGTATATTTCTATCCACAGAAGATGTCAAATTCCAAATTTTCCCAAACAAAGAACAGATCATATCCTATTAATTCACAACTTTCCCGTTTCTTGCCCTCTCGGGTGAAGCAGGACTTTTTGGATTTACATTAACATTGGCCGAGATATTAACGTAGTAAGAGCAAAGAATTAAATAGAACAACCATAGAAGAAAGATGAAATAACTTGGAATGTCAATAACTACATTTCAATACCATAGTTCATAACCTCGTGAAAAGGGATTTGGCCACTCATTTGTGGATTGAACATCATTAAATGAATGGAAATCATGCAAACAATTGAAAGAAAGAAGAAAGGATAGAGAAAACCCTAAGAATTTTCGTCCTCACAACTGCTTGTAACCCACGTTCTTGCTCCACCAAGTGAGAATAATTAAAAATGAACCTAAGTGTTCTATTTATACTAGGGATAATTTTTCCCGGAATAACAAGCAACGTGTCACGCGGAGTGCATCGCGAACCTTTGCCTCCCGTGACACGGTACTGCTGTGAGAGAGGCTCTGTTGGCCGCCCAGGTAATTGCTCCCAACGTGGCACGGCATTCAACGCGGAGCATGCCCGACGTGCTGCCAGCTGTCAACGTACCCTCACTAGAATTTCTTGAATTTGTAACTCCCAAACAAGCTGCATCCGCGATGGCGGCGTGTCACGGCTCCATCGCGGAGCCACTGGAATCCTCTTACTTCTCTCCACAGCTTCCTTGCTCGTTCGAGTTCATCTCAGATTTCTCCCAACATGTCATTTTAACTACATAAAAGTGTGATTTTCTGCCAAAACAATGCTAATCATGTTGGTTAGTATAAAATCACACTTTACGTACAATTTACATGAGAATGTACACACATTGTTGGACAAACAAGGCAAAAGTTATATTCGGTATCAATTTGGCATATAAATATGCCCTGATCACCACACACACTTAAAATCTTGTTCGTCCTCGAACAACACTCATACACCTCATGAAATTGATATCCCATCATGGCTACTTTGGCTTGACAATTCGAGCTACGGTTATACCGATTATGTTCATAACAAATCATCAAGAAAACATGCATAGTATCATCATTACAATGACACTTAATAAATCAAGACCTCTAGCTTAAGAATCGATTCTCGATATCGGCAAACTCATGCAGAGTGGGCGCCAAGATATAGAGCCACGAATTTCATTCTTTCGTCAAGCATGCGCCCTCACATCCTGAGAAGAGGAATTTCCCCCTCTTTTAGATCACACTTGAACTCTAAATCATTTCATGCGGGGGCATGCACACACAATTTCACTCTCTCTCCCAAAAAGAATTCACATGCATCGGCATGACCCATAGGCTTGCCTCTCTAGTGTATTACTCCACTAATATAGTGGCGGCGTGATGTAAGATCACGTAGGACTTAACGGGTTGCTAATGTTGCTATGGAGACTAGTATATGCGGGCTAACCAATAATAGCAACTAGCATCTTAAGTGCTTTTTTCAACACGTCTCATCGCATTCGGGAAATATTTTCTTCCTTCCTCCTCCTTTTCTTGAAGTCTATCTTTATTTTTGCCACCCGTCTCTTTAACACACCCAGGACTAACAAAGAAAAGATAAGTTATACAACTTTATTTCCTCTAGATACGGCCCATTACACCCTTGACTCTTTTTCTTTCTTTCTTTTCTTTTTCATCACTTTTCTTTTTCCTCCCTTACTTTTCTTTTCATCATTTCACTCCCTTTACTTGTGGAAAATTATGTATTTTCTGAGTGCTTAAGAGCAGTTGGTTTACGGACCATGAAAGAGTTAACTTAGTTCACACCCTTTTCGACAAAAGAGAAAAAATTATAAAGGCTAAAAGGCTCAATGGGCTAACCAAGTTTAATCTTCAAGGTGGATATGAAAAGGATAACAAGAAAAACTTTTGGGTTAAACAAACGCCTAAATCCTTTCCTACACTACACTTCCTTCATTTAGTTTTTACAGTACACTGAAAAAGTTCTAGACACTTCACAATAGCATAGAATAACCAAACCTCACTATACACTGGTACATACTCGACTCAAGGCAGCTTCACGGACTCTTTAATCGGCTACTTACAAAAATTCAAAAAATCAAGCCTCAATCTGCTGAATCGAATTCTATGGCATAAGTGTCTCACATATGTGCGAAATTTGCATGTTTCTACGAATCATCTTTGTCATATAAATGTGCTATGTACAGCACGCAACAAAGATGTCGTAGCCATGAATGTAACAACATGCATATAAATCTTGACCAACGCACCAAAAATTTAAAATAACTACTCCTATCGACTTCATTCCCTTAAGGCAGTGCGTCATCCATCCCATCATAGGGAACGGTCACTATTTCTGACTTCGGTTCAATAGGACTTTTCTCGGCAAAAGAATAGAAAACGAGCTTCAGAAACCCAAAAGTAAAAATAGTCATTTGAGAAAATGTTACAAAACAAACATACACATAAAAACAAAAAGTCACATTAATTCAAACAAGCCAACGAGAGACAACGGAGACATGCGATTATATACAAGTCGAGGCAAAAATCGGCACCACCTAACTACTCCCCTTACGCTTAAAATCGAACACTTGTCCTAGTGTTCATACAATTACAAACCGAAGGTAGGTTGTGAAACTCCTTGATCGGTCAAAGTACTCCACTAGCCGTCGGAGTGCTGCCCTTCGTCCCCCATATGCAGTCTCCACCATCTGTCCTCCTCAGGCTCAACGTAGGAATCCTCATGACGTGTCTCCTCGTCCGATGGGGACATCGTCATCCACGAGGCTCCCACAAAAGTTGGGCCCACCAGGCATAGTGCCACTGGCATTTTCGCCAAGGGTAATCTAAGTCGAGTGCCACAGCACATCCTCCATTGTCGGTCTCAGCCTATGCGTAGGCTGAGACATCTACATCAGAACATACGGGCCATATCTGGTCATTAGAGCATGTCGCTCTCGGCTAATCTGAAGCTGGCAGTGGTGGTGTCGGGTGCCTTAGTCTTTGTAACATTTATGGCACACCGCTCCATGCGGGATGTAGTCTAGAACCTCTTCCTCGGCCTCAAGGCCCTCGAGGCGTAGTGACAGCCCGCGGAGACACATTCCTGTGCCCTTGATGCAACGGGCCCTCTTCGTGGCGGATATGATCACGCCTAGACATTAATCTCCGGCCCTTTCGCCAGGGGCATACACTAGGCATACGATCGGGTCACATCCGTCATATGCACCCAGGAATCAAAGCGAGAGCAAACAATTTTTAGCCGGATCCTGGCTACTGTTCATACATGAATAGGGCGTGTACGATATTAACCGTCTCCTTATTTTGCTCAGTCTTAGTGAAGCCAGGGCTCCACACAATGTCGTCTTATATCCACTGGGTGGGTGATATTAGTTTACTTAGGAGTACATGGGCATCGTTTTTGCGCCCCCTAGTATGGCATTAAGGTGGTGAGGCTCAAGTGTGACAATCTGGCCCTTATCTTGATGGTGTGACTCTGAGCCGTCGGTTTCCGGTTGCATAGAACTCCTAGAATTAAGTACGGTGCACTCCTTGGGCTCGTCAAAATGGCGTCTTAGAAGCAGCGTCAATCCAATGTACCATCGAGAACTCTGTGCGGTCGTGCAATGTCTCCTTTGGGAAGTATCATTCTCCTTGTGTTTAGTGTACCACTTCTTCCCTTCCTCCATCACCCATCTTGTTCCATATTGGTGGCGATGGCGCGTGGAGGCTTCTTTGGTCTTCTTTGGGAGGCCCTCTCCCTTTGTCTCAGCTCGTTTCCTTAGATTTTACGATGTGGATGCGCCCACGCCCCACCTTGTCACGCACCTTGCCATTGTTCATCTGAAAGCAGGCAGGTCCCAATGTGAGTCAAGTTAAACTTAGCTTCCGACTAAGGTTGGGTTTTGGCTAAACACCCCACACCCAGTCTTCGGCCCTCGTATTATAGCAATTTGGCAAGTTCATACTTATTGCATTATTTACAAAAAAATAAAACAAAAAACAAGAAACCCCGAAAACAGCAAAACAGCAAAATGCCTCAACTGCATTCAACGGATTAAACAGTATAACCTCTATGTACTACTCGAGACTTCGTACAGTAATCCCAACATACTATCGATCACCTTTAATCGCACAACACTTAGCTAAAAAAATGAAAAGATAAAATATTCCATCAACCACTCCTTCATAATTCCCCAACTTCTATGTGCTTCGATAATTTCATGCAATTTCACCCAATTCGTTTCCCACGAGAATTTATCTTCTTTAGCATATCGATAAGCACAACATGATTCAACTCACCCAACATGCAAACCAGCAATTTTCCACATTTCAACCTCAGTCAATTTCTTCCTATTCACAACCTTCTTCTAATTTCACACTAAATTCAATTAAGCATGTAATTATCGCGTTCATATAATCCCATTTTCTAGAACAACAATCAACCATAACTTAATTGGATTAAAGCTAAGTCATACTTAGGAGCAAAGTTTACTTCCCTATCATGCTCAAAATCGAAAAAATTATCACAACTTGAGGTTGAGTTCAAGAACATACCTTTGTCAAATGAACTTGAAGAAAAATTGAAGAAACTTTGAACTAGCTCAGTGCCACGTTGGTGAAGGGGGAAGATAATTTTTGGGTGTTTGTCGTGGGGAAGTGAAAAGCCGGGGAAAATGAGGGGATTTCGGGAGTTAAAGGGTTTTCGCGCGGGTTACCGGTGACAGTGTGACCCAACGCGAGGCAACTCCGCGTTTCCACCGAGTGCATGAACCCAGCTGCCTCAGTGACCGCGGGCTCATCGCGAGCATTCACGGAATTTTATAAATTCCAGTTTTGCCTTCAACGTGTCACGGAGGAACGAGGAGGCCCATCTCCGTGACACGGAGCCATCGCGCGGGCTCACTATTTTGCCATTAAGAAATTTTTTTATACGCATTTTCTCCTTTGCATTCATTGCATTCCTTTGCATTTCCCTCCGTCAACACGTAATATATCTTGCAACAAGAAATCGGTTAGAATTCCAAAGTTTGAAGAAATTTAAATCTTAAAAATATTTTTATTTTTGTATTCACAACCCTATACATAAAAAAATAAATAAAAACAAAAAATATCTTTTTTTTCTTTTTCTTTCCATTATGTACAATTATACAAACTACAATTCACGGGTTGCCTCCGTCTGTTGCTCAGTTTACCATCTCGGCTCGGCGTCGTTTAGCTCATTCTACCCCTAGGGTGACGGACATTTTCTTTCAAACCGTCCTCAACCAAAATCGACTTACCTTTATCGAGGGCTTTCCCATTAACTCCTCGAGCCAGCCTTACACAAGCCGGCTGTTGGTTACTCAAGCACATTGATAGCAGAGATTTCTTCGTACTGTGCAGGGAGCTTGGTGGCCTTGTACACATCGAACACCTCACCTTGTCGTGTGCTCGCATAGTTAGCTAGCACAACATTCATCCCCATAGCGCTTTCTAGGTTGCCAAGAAAGGCGTCCCAAAATAAATGGGACTTAAGTGCGCTCAAAAATCCGGCTGTAAAATCCACCGAGGAAGATTAGGAATGACTTGCACTAGCACGTCCTCCACAATACCATCTGGTCTTGCCAAGGAATGATCTGCGGTGAGATCCAACATTGTAGATCACAGGGCTTTGCCTAGCCCCAACTTCTTGAATCACGAGGTTGGCATCAGGTGTGCTCGCTCCCAAATCACACAAGCTGCGAGCTTGGATACTTTTGACCGATTGTTATTTGAATTGTATAGCTCCCGGGATAATTGAGCTTCGTGACAGTAGGTTACGTGACCGGAAGTGCGCATACGTAAGAACCCTTAGTAGCATATTCCCGGTAAGCGCTTTTGTTAGCCACGATGTCCTTTATATACTTAGGCGTAGTTAGGCACTCCTGCAAACATCCAACAGAGGTAAGTTAATGTGTACCTGTTTAAGCACACTCCATGAACTTCTTGAGGCACGCCTCCTCCTTGTGTTTCTTTGTCGTTGAGACGGGGGTGGAGGTCTTTACGGTCGGCATCCTTGTGTTTCCCCTCTCTGTCATTCTGCTCCTCTCTCGCCACATTTGCTCCCGGTTTGTTGAGGTGGTCTTTCGGGTTCCACCTCCTTCTTCACCAAACCACTCCTCGTGGTCACTACATTTACACAGGGTTGGGGTACGTGGCCATTTGGGAAGTCCTCCTCACAGGCACAGTGTTGCAGGCTCAAACAACTACCCAGTGGTCTCAAGCGCCTTAGTAGCTAGGCGGTGTTCTTGACTTCGGCTGTAAGTGACATGATCGGCACACGGGTGAGCTTGGCTAGCTATCAAGTGCTTGAACATCTACATCCTTATTTGGTGATGTGGTGGTGGAGGAGGGCATTATTTGTTTCTATATTGTGATTGATAGTTGCAACTGGCCCTCCTTGATTCCTCATACCTGACTCGAACTACGCACATTGGTTGTTGCTACCCCAAGAGAAATTCGGGTGAACCCTCCAGTTAGAGTTGTAGCTGTTCCCATCTTGTTGGTGATTACTACTTTGTGCATTTGCAGGCAAGTTCCATGAGGAGTACAGTTTGCTCCACAACACTCGGAAGCAGTGTTCATTGCTCCGCACACTTCACACCATCTATTTGCCTTTGCATTCTTGGGGCTTGGGGTGGCTCAAGTTCATGTTCTTAAAGTGGGTGTTTAGCGATTTTTCAGGCGGCTATGCGTGCGAGCGATAGGCGTAAGCCCAAATCCACTTCAAGACTCTAGTTGCTTTTCTTGCTCCTCCCCTTGAAAGTGCATTCCTCGGTTTCCTTGTCGATTAAGCAAGTATAAAGCTCCTGTAAGTCTTTTCTAATGCTTGTCCCAGTGTAAGAATCCGGCTCAAAATTTTTGTGTAGAGGGTTCAAACCCTCTATAAGTGCAGCACATCATTGAATTGATAGTGATGAGACGATCCCTTACTTGATGATTTGAATCTCTCCTAAGCGATACAGAGTTCTCTCCTTCTCTTTGTTTGAAACTTAGAATTTGAATTCAAGCCTTGTTGTTTCTGGAAGGAAAGGAGCGGATCAAGAACTTCTTTACAGATCATACCATGTGGTTATAGAGTTTGGTGGCTCGGCTTTGTGCCTGCGGCTTCTCCAAAGTGAAAATGGGAACGGTGGCTTTGACGTAATGCGGTGACACTCGAGCGGGAATGTAAGTGTCACTTATCTCGAAGAGTGCGAAGATGTTGTGGATCCTCGTGAGGGAGACACATGAAGCTGCTAGCTTGTGTGCGGCAATTGCACCATATTCTATTTAGCTCGAACCTCCCTCGGCTCCGGGTTTGCGGATGCTAGATGTGACATTACTAGCATGTGGGATTGCCATCGCGAACCGGCACAGGCGCCATTTCCTCGGGCACTAAATGCGCCCTTACGAGTAGTGAATACGTAGTTTGCTCCATAATGTTTGTAATACGAGCAGCTTTGCAATTTTCTCTCTAGAGCTTCTCGTTGGCGATGAAGCTGTCTTTCGGCTCTAAGGATGGATCCACCAACCCTTTTTCTCTTGCCGAGTGTTCAACGAATACATTGTCGAAAATACGAGGCTAAGACCAAGTTGTCAACAATAAAATATCAAAATAGCAAACTAACACGTTTAGAAAAAATTAAAAGTTCACCAATTGCGTCCCTGACATGACATCAAAAACTGATGAGCACTTAGGTAATACGAGTAATGCAAGTAATATAGTGTCTCTTTTTAAGAAGCTAGGAATGTCGAACCCACGGGGGCTGGGCTACGGGGTGAAACTTTTCAAGTGTTAATTTACTAAAACGCTAATAATGAAGACAACGTGTAAAGAAGATTTTTTTTTTATATTTTGGAAACTTTTTATACTAAAGTAAGATATCTATACAATTGAGTCGAACTATGAATGTGAGCATGGTGAGGCTAAAGCGAACATGTAAAGAAATCAAATATCGACCATACATGGTTTATCTTGTCTCAGGTTGCTAGTCGGAACTTATGCTGATGGATTAAAACTCTACCGTATTCAACCCAACTTAGAATCATGAACCTTCCACCTACATTTGTTGTGATAAGAAGAAATTCATGTTCTAGCCAGCCTAAGCTAGATTCCACACTTGGCTAATCGACTTTGGTATATTTCTATCCTGAAGGTAAATCAATTCCCAATTTTCCCAAACCAAGAACAGATCATATCCTATTAATTCACAACTTTCCGTTTCTTGCCCTCTGGTGAAAACAGGACTTTTTGATTACATTATATTGTGAGATATGTATTAGAACAAGAAATAAATAGAACAACCCTAGAAGAAAGTGAAATAACAGGTAATCAATAACTACATTTCAATACCATAGTTCATAACCTCGGCAAGAAGGGATTTGGCCACTCATTTGTGGATTGAACATCATTAAATGAATGTTAATCATGCAAACGGTGAAAAGTAGAAAGGATAGAAAACCCTAAGAATTTTCGTCCCCTCCCTGGCCACTTTGTAGCCACGTTCTTGCTCCACCAAAGTCGAATAATTAAAAAGTGAACCTAAAGTGTTCTATTTATACTAGGGATCATTTTCCGGAATAACAGCAGCGTGTCACAGGTGTCGCGAACCTTGCCTCCCGTGACACGGTGTGCGCAACTGTGACTCTACAAAATTGGCGCGAACAATTGCTCCCAACGTGTGCGGCATGCAACGGGCATACCCGGCCTTCTGCAGTCTGTCCCTTGAGACCCTCATTGGAATTTCTTGAATTTGTAACTCCCAAGCGGTTTGCATCCGCGTGAGCAGCATGTCAAGGCTCCATCGCGGAGCCCCTTGGGCTCCTGCACTTCACCTCTACCTTTCCTTGCTCGTTCGAGTTCATCTCAAATTTCTCCCAACATCTCATTTAACTCATAAAAGTGTGTTTTCTGAAAACAACGCTAATCATGTTAGTTAGTATAAATCACATACATAGCAATTTACATGAGAATGTACACACATTGTTGGACAAACAAGGCAAAAGCTATACATTTGAGTATCAAATTGGCATATAAATATGCCTGATCATATTGATTTTTCCAAACCTTGTGATTCTAAACAATTTCTTATTGTAAGATAAATTTCAGGTTGATCGGAGGCCAAAATGCAAAGGATCGCAAAGGAGAAAAAACGAGGTAAGAAAAAAATTGAAAAGTGGCAAAACAGTGAGCCCACACGTCGGCTCCGTGTCACGGAGGAGGGCCTCGCATTACCCTCAAGTGACACGTTGAAAGCAAATGCGGAATTTTTACAATTCCCGGAATACTCTGTGATAGCTCCAGTGTCACGGAGGTGATGCTCAGCGTTACCCTCATTGACACGTTGAAGTGTATTCGCGTCGGGTCTGCTTCAGGTCCTTTGGGTAACCCGTGCGAAATTCTCACTTTTTAACCTGATTTCCCCTCATTTTCTCTCATTTTTCATCCCCTCCGCGACAACCCTCCCAAAATTCCTCTCCCTCAACGTGTCACGGACTAATTATAAAATTTCATCACGTTTTCTTCCGTTCTTGAATTAAGTATGTTCATCACTCCTATCTCAATTTTAGTTGAACTTGTTTCAATTTTGAGCATGATTGTATGAGTAAACTTTACCCTAGATAAGTGAGCTTAAATTCATTCAAGTATCGTCAATTGATGTTATTAGTGTCATTGTGATTGTATGAACCGATAAAAACATGAGCTTGATCGAATTTTTGGAAAAATTATAGCTAGGGCTTGAAGTTGAACATGAAAGGGAGAAAACTAGTTGAAGTGTGGGTGTGGTTTGGGTGTGTTGGGTAGAGATGAGTTAGTCAATGTGCTCTGTTAATATGTTAAAAGATAAATGATTTTGAAAGTGAGCTTGTACCATACAAGAAATGGGTAGATGGCATAGGTTTGTATAGGTAAGAGTTTTTCGTTTTTCTTTTTCATTGCGAGTGCTATGTATAAAATTGTGATTGACGGTAATATTGTGTTAGTTGTGCAGTACGAGTAGTACAAATGAATTTACAAAGCCGAATTCTTTGAATGCACAAGGCATGTTATTTGTGTTTTGGTTGTTTTTTTTCTTGTTTTGGTAAGTAGAAATAAATGTGTTCTTAAGTAATGATGAAATTGTGGATGAAGACTAAGTGTGGGGTGGCCTAGCTGCTAACCTTAGTCGAAGCTAATGCTAATTTGACTGACATTGGGACTATACGTTTATTGGCAAGGATCCAATGGCAGCGAGCAAGACAAAGGCAACGAGCGCATCGTCGGGCGCTAGGAAGAAAAGACTCGGACTAGGAGCATTGTCCCAGTGCACCGGCCCGGTTTCCACGCGGCCAAAACGCGCCAATACGGAACATGATGGGTGGCGGAGGAAGGGAAGAAATGCTACATAGAAGCCTGAGGAGAACAAGTACTTCCACGAGGAGCATATTGCAAAGGGAGCCATTGGCACAGAGTTCCCCGTATTGTACACCAGGATTGACACGTCGAGAACATGACTTTCATCTTTAGAGCCCAAATTTCAATATGCATGATTCGGGAGTTACATGCAAATTGGAGCAGAAGCGCCCATAGTCACACCATCAAATAAGGGGCGATTGTCACTCCTTGAGCCTCACCACACGAATGCCATAAGCCAGGTGCGCGAAAACGTGCCCATGTACTCCGGTAGGCGAATATCACTCCACATGCGGATATAAACGCACATTGTGTCGGGCAGTTAGACGGCCATTATTTGGAGCGAGCATAAGGAGAGGGGCTACCATGAGACACTGCCCTACTCCACCGCGGATGAGCAGAGGCTGGATGCAGTGAAGATAGTGTGTTCTGGCAGTTAGGGGGTGCACATGGCGGATGTCACGAGGTGTGTATGCAATTGTATGCCCTGATGAAAGGTTGGAGATAAATGTGGGGCGGTGATCATATCCGCCATAGAGCCCGCTTGCATCAAGGGCACGAGTACGGGATTTGGCGATACTGCGACCCACGCGTTCTGAGGGCACAGATGTGGAGGAAGAAGGCCCTGGACTATATCCGCAGATGGAGGCGTGCCATAGGCGTCCGCAGACTAAGGCACTGACACCACTCACGGGCCGAGTTCTTACACTAGCCGGCGACATGCTCGGGATGATCGATACAGGCCCATGTTCGGGATGTAGATACTCCAGTGTGCATAGGTAGGGCCCGGCAACGAGAGGATGGTGGCAGCGGCTCGACCTAGATTACCCTTTGGCAGCCGCCGGGGAGCTACATGTCGTGTGGGCCCGGCTTTGTGGGCCGTGGATGATGATGTCCCCAACGTGAGGAGACACATCGCAAGGATTCCGACCTTGAGTCGGAGGAGGACGGCAGGGGGTCGAGACATGGGAGACGAGGCGGCGGCTTTGACGAAGAAGTGGAATACTTTGATGATCGGGGTTTCACCACCCCACTTTTGTGTTTTGTGAGTGTATGAACAGGGGCTAGTGTTCGGTTTTAAGGTGTGGGGTGGGGAGTAGTTAGGTGGTCTTGTTTTTGTCTTGATTTGTATGTATATGCATGTTACATTTGTCATGTTTGAAAATATTGTGACCTGTGTTTGTGTGTATGTTTTTGTATTGTAAATATCTTTTTGAAGGCTGTTGTGTCTTTGTTGATGTTGTTAGCCGATTGTGTAAATAGTTTTTATCGAAATTATCGCTGTGTTTAATTTTAGTTAATTATCTTTATTATTGGGTTTCTCGGAGTTTTGTTTTCGGTTCTTTTCACGAGAAGAGTGCATTGAACCGAAGTCGTAAATAGTAATGGATTCCTATGATGGATGGATTACGACCTTCTTAAGGGAAATGAAGTCGGTAGGAGTAGCTTCTTATTTTCACTTTTGGTTTATTGGTTGTATCCCATGCATGTTGCTACTCTATGGCTCTGAAATTCTTGTTGCGTGTTGTACATCATGTTTAGAATGCAAAGGTGATTCATATGAAAGCATGCAATTTTTGTACATATGTGAGATACTTGAGCCACGGAATTCGATTCGGTGTGATGGAGCTTAATGTTGGATTCTTGTAATTGTTGATTAAAGTACGTGAATATGTCTTGAGTTGAGCATGTGCAATGAGTGTATAGCGAGGTCTCGTTTATTCCATGCTATTGTGAAGTGTCTAGAACTTGCTGGTGTGTATACGAAGCAGGAAATGAAGTGTAGTGTAGGAAAGGATATAGGCGTTTTCTTTTTGTTTTAGCCTAATGTTTTTCTCCTTTTTTACATACCTTGAATGTTAAATCCTAATTAGCCCATTGAGCCTTTGCTTTGTATTTTTTTCCTTTGTCCAAAAGAGTGTAAGCCAACAACCCTTTCTTTCGGTGTCATTAAACCTAATCCTAAGCTGCTTAGCGCTCAGAAAAAATAATTTTCCACAGAGTGTAAAGGAGTGAAATGGTGAAAAGAAAATAAAGAGAGAAAAAGAAAAGCGATGAAAGTAAAGAAAGAAAAAGGCAAGGTGCACTCACGATTTAAAAGAAAATGTAGTGCATAACTAATCTTTGATGTTGTTTAGTACGGCGTGTGGTGTACTCGAAAAGTGGGGGGACAAAATTAAGAAAGACTTCAGATGCGGAGAGGAAGGAAGAAATTATGCTTAGATTGTGATGGGATGTATGGAAAAAGCGCTTAAGGATGCTAGTTACTATTATTAGTTAGTGATTATATACTAGTTCCCGTAGCTACATTACAACCGTTAAGTCCTCGTGATCCTACATCACGCGTCCTAATATTAGTGGAGTAATAAACTAGAGGCAAGCTTATGGTTCATGACATGATGCATGTGAATTCTTTTGGGAGAGGGCGAAATTATGTGTGTATATACCTAGGCATGAAATGTTTAGAGTTCATGTGATTAAAATGGGAAACTCTCTTGTGTTGTGAGGCACATGTTTGACGAAAGAATAAATTCGTGTCGGATATGCAGTTCGGCTAATTTGCATGAGTTTGTAGATATCGAGTCGATTTTGATGTCTAGGAGGTCTTGATATGTTTCTTGTCATTGTAATGATGATACCATGCATGTTTTTCTTGAGGATTTGTTATGTAAATAATCGGTATAGCAGTAGCTCAATTGTCGAGCCAAAGTAGCCATGATGGGGTGTCGGTGCATGAGGTGTAGAGTATTGTTCGAGACGAACAGAATTTCCAGTGTGGGGTAGGTGATCGGGCATATTTATATGCCCCGAAGTGATACTCAATTGCATCGTTTTTGCCTTGTTTATCCAGCAATGTTTGTACATTTGCATGTAAATTGTAGGGAAAGTGTGAATTTATATAACCAACATGATTAGCGTTGTTTTGCGGAAGCGTGCGCATGGAGCTAAGATGCATGTAGGGAGGAATCGAGAATGGACTTGGGAGCGAGAGCAAAATTCGCCAAGAGAAGCAAGAAATAAAGAGGCTGCGAGATGGAGGCGTGACACAGCTGCCATCACGGATGCATTATTGTCAGGGAGATTTAATTTCAAGGATTTACAGAGAGGGTCGCGATCGTGTCGTGGCGAGTTGGAATTAATTTCATGGATCTTGACATTGCGGTGAGTGCGCGTTTGCAAGTGGCACGGCTGGGCATGCTCAGCGTTGCATGTCGTGCCACGTTGGGGACAATTACTGGATGACCCAAATTCCGAGAGAGCCTCCGCGTTTGCAGTGTCACGGAGGTAGTGCTCGCGATGCACTCCGTGACACATTGCTTGTTATTCGGGAAAAATTCTCACCGGTATAAATAGAACAATTAGGTTCATTTTTAATAATTCGACTTGGTGGAGCAAGAACGTGGGTTACGGGCGGTTTAGGGACGAAATTCTTAGGGTTTTCTCTATTCCTTTCTTCTTTCTTTCAATTGTTTGTATGATTTACACTCATTTCTGATGTTTCCAATCCACAAATAAGTGGCTAATTTCACTTCTTCTTGAGTTAGGAACAATTGTATTGAAATGTAATTATTGATCATCAGTTTTTATCTTTCTTTCATAGATTTGTTATTAATTCTTGTTCTTAATGCATTGATATCGCCCAGTAATGTATATCTAAAAGGTTTGGTTTCACTCGAGAGAGCACGAGCGGAAAATTGTGAATTAATAGGATATGATCTTTTCTTGGTTTGGGAAAATTGAGGTGGTTACCTTCGGATAGAAATATACACGAAAGTCGTATTAGTAAAGTGTGGAATCGGTTTTGTATGGCTAGAACATGAATTTCTTCTTATCACGAAATGTAGGTGGAAGGTTCATGATTCTTAAGTTGGGTTAAATACGAGAGTTTTATCCATAGGCATAAGTTAGACTAACCTTAGGGAGAAAAAGATAAACCATGTTATATCGATGATTAATTTCTTTCATGTTCGTTTTAGCCTCGGCCCATGCTCACATTCATAGCTCGAGACTCACTTGTATATTTGTTTTTATCATAGTATAGAATTAGATCACAAAATATAAAAACTTTCTTTACATTGTTATGCATTTTTAGAGTTACGGTAAATTGACACTTGAGGTGATTTTTCCACGTAGTCCGGTCCACAATGGGATCGATGCTTAGCTTACTTGAGCCCACTTACCTTGTTAGTACGTGCACTTGCGTGTAGTCATCCCAGGCAATGAACATTCACTACTTCCCAGACTTCCACCACTCATTAAAAGTTTGCATTATTTGGAGCTTATGCACGAAAACAAACACTCTGCTTGAAATGAGTGGTAAGTTGATTTTAAAATAGCTATACGTACGGCCCGATTGTTGTGAATCGATCTACCTCGAAAGACCCTAGACTTTATTTGCTCCCCCTCGGGTTATGTCGCATTCCATTTTGGATTACCTTGTGAAATCTGATTCAACAAGGTGTAAAGCTCTCGTAGAGTCTTTTTCCAATGCCTTCCCAAAATTCTTGAATCTAACAAAATCTTCGTATGCGATTCCAAGTCCTGTTGAATGTATGCCTGTACATCATTAGAGTGGTGATGGTGAGGACAATTTCTTAACATTGACTTGAACCTCTCCCAAGCCTAATACAAATTCTCACCCTCTCTCAGTTCGAAACTTAGAATCTAACTAAGCACAGCGGTCTTCACGATAGGAAAGAATCATATAAAACTTCCTCATTGATCGCAGTAGTAATAGAATTTGGAGGTTAAGCCTTTAACCACCTCTTGGCTTCCCAGCGATTAAAACGGGAATAGTGTAAGCCTCACATAATCGAGATGATACTCCAGTTGGTATATATGTGTCACTTATCTCCTAGAAGTTTTGGAGATTGTGTTGTGGATCTTCGTGAGGGAGACTTGTAAATTGCCTACTGGTGTGCAATAAGCGCACCATATTCTACTTAAGTTCAAATCTCCCTCCTGGTTCTTGCACCTCCAAATGCTAGATGTTACATTGTTCGCATAGCAGGATTGCCACCTCACGGACGGTCTTGCTTGCCATCTCTTCGGGGAACTCTTGCCCTTACAATCGGTGGTTGTTGTTATTGCTCCAATTTCCCTCCTTAATAAGCTGCAACTTCTTTTCTAGGCTTCCCTCTTACGTAGATGAAATTGTCTCTCCATTCTAAAACGAATCCACCAAAATCGATATTTTTTTGCCGGCATTCAAAAACAACTTAGTACACTGCGAGAAATGCTAAGATCAAGTTGTCAACACTTGTATCAAACTTGTAAACAAACACTAAGAAAATTAAGTCACCAATTATGAGTCCCAGGCAACGGCAAAAACTTATTCACTCCAATTACAGCCATGTGCATGAGCCGTACAAGTAATAAGTGGCTTTATTTCTATGAGGTATCAAACCCACAAGAATTTACTTAATATGTGTTAATATTTCTTTACTAAGTATTTAGTATAAACTTCTTTATACAAGCGGACAAAAAGAACAAATGGTGATTTTCAAGAATACTAGTTAATGTAACTTTAAGTGAAAAGATTGTAAATTATAAAGCTGAACAATAGCACGAACAAGATGAGGTTAAGGCAAAACATGCATATATGTAATTTATTGATTAAATTGCGAGTCCAACACTTCTACTCTTCGATTGTTAGTCGGGATTTATTAACCAATGGATTGGGTCTTTCGAACTCCTCACCAATTTAAAGAATCATGAGACTTACATTACACATTTTTGTGATGCAAAAACCTCATATTCTTAGTAAACACGCAAATTCCATAGATGACCAAATATGACATTAAAGATATATTTCTAATGCGAGCGTTAATCATCTCTTAATTTCTCAGCAAGACAGAACATATCCCTGCAATTCACATCTATCAATTAATCTTCCTTTCGAAAATAAAAACGGAATTCTAGGATGTACATTAACAATGGCCAAGCATTAATGTAGTGAAAACAAGAATGGAGTAGAACAATAGTTGTAGAAGATAAAAGCTGAAATAACATCAGTACATACTCTTTGAAATAATCCTCAACCTCAGCAAGAGGTGACTTAGCCACTCGGTTGATGATTAAACATCTTCAAACAAGTAGAAATCATATAAGCAATTGAAATTTAAGAGAAAAAGGAAGAGAATTAGCAGAACTGCTTCAGCTCAACTACTTGATACCGCGTTCCCATGAAATGTCGGATAACTTAAAATAAAACCTAAGTGTGCTATTTATACAAGGTAGAAATTTCTTGGAATAAACTAGCAACATGGCACGGAGATGCTCCGCGCCACGTACACATCGCGGAGCCTCACTAGAACTTGGATATTGGATTATTATCCTCGGCGTGGCATGGAGGGTATCGCGAAGCATCGCCTTGGGTGCCACAAACTTGTCGCGCACCTTCCACTTGGAATCCGGGTGTGCACGACAAAGTCTTCCAAGTGTCACAAGAAGTGAACATGGAGCATAGACTGTGACACGGTGCCATCGTGCATAGCCATTTGGAATTTCGCTCAAATTTCACTCTAGGCGAGAATGACTCAGTGATGGTGGCGTGACACGGCTTAATCGCGGAGCATCAAGTTTTATCATTTTCTTGCCGGCTTAGTGTTTTGCTTGTCCATTCCTCCACTTCACCAACTTGTAGATTAGTTTTAAAATTCATTCTAATAAAAACAATAACTAATCATGTTGGTTAGTATAAATCCACATTTACATAAAAACCACATGAGAATGTACACATAAAGTAAATAAACAAGTCCAAATTAAGTAATAGTATCATTTGGGCATGCAGTATACCAGATCGATCGTATTTGGTTGCTAGTGGAAAGACATCGGGGTTCTTGGAGCAAGTCACATTACTTAGGAACGAGTTCCATGTTGTATTCCTAGATTGATTCTTCCTTGAGATGAGGGCTAAAGGAAGTGAGTTCGTAAATACGAAGCAAGGAGGGATGAAAATCTTGAAGTATTCCCTTGAGTTCACCCTCTATCAGTATGCTCCTGAGTTAGTGGGCACGACCGGAAGGCGTGAGTGAAGCGGAGTTTGTGCATAGGATCGCGGATTACTTGGATAAGGAATGCGGGATTGCTTGTGCTCCATCAAGATATGGACTTCCTTGGATGGTTGTACGCCCGGCATATGGAGCGGCACATTCAAGAGAGAGAGAGACAAAGGCCAAGAGGGTAGGGCCAGGGCCACGAGATTCTCCCGGCGAGTCGGGCAATGGGCACCATCAGGGCCCACCCCGAGAGATCATCCGCCCCGGCTTCATTAGCCTTTAGTGTGCCATATCGGCTTACGCATGATCGAGGCGGCATGGAGCTTGAGGTCAAAGCAATAGGCATGATTTAGGTGTTCCATCTTGTCGCCGAGATGTGGCCAAAGGGCATACGAGCTGGTGCTTGACGGGTTCAAGTGCGTGTTTTGGGTCACGAGTAACCGGACACATGCTTAGGGTGTCCAACGGTGAGACGGGGATCGGGTTGGGGGCCATGGACTAGCTCTGGCTCGGCATCCCCACCCACTTGCTCGGCACATCGGGGGCACTACTAGAAAAGGCGGCGTCCGGCACGAGCAGATTCTATGCCACAGCATCCGTCGGGAAGCGAGGAGGTGGCTTCCTGGACATGGGTATTGGTATATTCTGATCTTCCATGTTGATGTTTATGCATTGTTGGGTCGGGGTCCACCTTATCCTTTGTGACACCTTATGTAGCGGTGAACCGGAGTCGATCCTATGTCTTATTACAGAAGTCTACTCGATTTTTACTCCGGTAGGTGACTTAGTTATAACTAGATGGGTGTATAGAAATTGCCAGTCTTTGTTCTCCATAAGGTCATCTCAACAGAGATACGATAGAGTTATCCATGACTAATTTTGATGTTATTCTCGGCATGGATTGGTTGTATCTTGTTATGCTTCAATTCATTGCGGGACCGGTCGGTAGAGTTTAGATTCCTTGGTGAGCTAGTCTTAGAATAGAAGGGTAGTTCGGTTGTTCACATGTAGGTCAACTTCATTTCCTACCTCAAGGCCGGAAGATGATTTCTAAGGATTACATGTATCATTTGGTTAGGGTCAAGGATGTTGAGTACGAGATCTAGACTATCAGGTTAGTTCTAGTAGTACGTGATATCGAGTCTTTTCCCAGATGATTTTCTAGGTATTCCTCCCAAGTGGGAGATTGACTTGGTATTAACCTCCTTCCTGATACACAACATATATCTATTCCTCCCTACGGATGGCTCAGTAGAGCTAAAAGAGTTGAAGGATCGGTTATAGGATTTGGTAGATAAGGGTTTCATTGGAGCCCAGGCAGTCTCCATAGAGTCCCTGATATTATTTGTTAGAAGAAAGATGGTTCCCTTCATATGTGCATTGATTATCGATAGTTGAACAAAGTTACTATCAATAATAGTTATCACTACCAAGGATCGATTTGTTCGATCGGCTTAGGTGCTTATCTCGAATATAGATCTTAGATTTGGGTATCATCGGCTGATGCAGGAGAGTGATATCCACGAAGATGACATTCAAAACACGATATGGTGATTATGAGTTTGTAGTTATGTCTTTTGGGTAACAAATGCTCCTGCGGGTTTATGGACAGAGATGAATAGAGTGTTCAGCCATATTTGGACACGTTCATGATTGTGTTCATTGATGACATCTTGAAGCTACTCTTGGAGCGAGGAAGCATGGCAGCTCACTTGAGTAGTGCTACAAACACTCAAGGACCACCAATTGTATGCAAAAATTGACAAGTGTGACTTTTGCTTGGACTCCATGGCATTCTTTGGCCATGTGGTGTCTATGAGCATAAAAAGTAGACTCGCAGAAATTGAGGCGGTGAAGATTGGCCCCGGACAGTGAATCCTTCGGATATTCGGAGTTTCTTGGGCTTAGGCGGCTACTATCGGAGGTTTTGTGGAGGGTTTCTCATCCGTTGCAACGCCTTTGACTAAGTTGACTCGGAAGATGGTGAAGTTTCAATGGTTGGAGGCTTGTGAGAAAAGCACAGAAGTTGAAGGCTCCCTTACTTCGGCACCGGTGTTGACCCTACCCGAAGGTAACAATGGTTTCGTGGTGTATTGTGATGCTTAGAGTTGGACTTGGGTGTGAGTTGATGCGGTGGGGAAGAGTGATGGCTTATGCCTCTCGGCAGTGAAGGTGCATGAGAAGAATTACTGAGCCACCACGATCTTGAATTGGCCGCGGTGGTGTTCGCATTGAAGATATGGCATGCCTTCATGGGGTCACGTGGATGTATTTGCGTCACAGAGCACCGCAATATGTGTTCACACGAAAGATCTAAATCTTTGGCAAATGAGGTGGTTGGAGTTACTTAAGGATTATGACATGAGTTTCCTTTTACAATCCGGGCAAGGGTAATGTGGTTGCGAGATGCGCTTAGTAGGCTTTCAATGGAGAGTGTATCCCATGTGGATGAGGGGAAGGAATTTGTGAAGAGGTTCACCGGCTGCAAGGATGGGAGTTAAGATTCATCGATTCGGCCGATGGCGGTGTGGTGGTGCATAATGGGTCGGAATCGTCCTTGGTACTTGGTATTAAATCCGGGAAAGATGAGGATCCAAATTTGAGAAAGCTGAAGGAGGGGCGGCTCGGGTTAGAAAGTGGAGGTTTTCTCCCCAGGGGAGATGGTGTGCTACGTGCAAGGTCGACTATGTGCTTCGAACATTGATAATTTGAGAGTTCGGATATTGCATGAGGCACATGGTACCAAATATTCTATTCATCTAGGATCCACGAAAATGTATCGAGATTTATGAGAAATCTATTGGTGGGATGGTATGAAGAAGGATATTGTGGAGTTCGTAGCTAAATGTCCAAGCCTTCGGCGGAGTAAGGTCGAGCATCAAATGCACGGAGGTGTACTTTAGGATATTCCATTCCCATTTGGAAGTTGAAGAAATCAGCATGGACTTCATTACGGTCTATGTCATACTCGCCGGCAATACGACTCTAATTAGGTAGTGGTGGTGTGGGGTGACAAGTACACACTTCCTCTAGAGGCCAAGACACGGATTAGCAGATGGTATGCTAAGTTGTATATTCGGAGTTGGTTTGGCTTCATGGAGTGCCCTTGGCTATTATTTATTGGTACTCGGTTTACTTCTCAATACAGTTCGTTTCAAAGGCTCGGGACTCGGGTTATGCTAAGCACGACTTTTCATCATAAAACGAACCATTTAGACTCTTGAGATATGTTGAGTTTTGTTTATTCCATGCTAGTACATGGATTGTCTAGAACTTGCTACTTGTATACGAAACGAAATGAAGGAAGTGTAGTGTAGGAAAGGATGTAGGAGTTTCTTTGTTAACGAAAGTTTTTCTTGTTTTTCCTTTTCATATCCACCTTGAAGATTAAATCCTAGTTGGCAGATTGAGCCTTTAGCCTTTATAATTTTTTAATTGTTTTTTTCTTTTGTCGAAAAGGAATTGTGAACCAAGTTAACCCCTACTTTTCATGGTCCTTAAATCTGATCCAAAGCTCTTAGCGCTCAACAAAATATATAATTTCCTATGGTGTCAAGGAGTGAAATATTAAAAGAAAAAGAAAGGGGTAAAAAGAAAGTGATAAAAAGAAAAGAAGAAAGAGAAGAGTCGAGGGTGAAATGGCGGTTTGAAGGAAAGAAAGATGTATGACTCATTTTTTCTTCGTTAGTGCGGGTGTGCTAAAGAAATGGGTGATAAAAATAGATAAACTTCTAAGAGAAGGAGGAGGAAGGAAGATAATATTTCTGGAATGTGATGGAATGGGTGAAAAGCGCAAGGAAGCTAGTTACTATTATTGGTTAGCGCGGTATATACTAGTTCCATAGCTTACATTACAACCCATTAAGTCCTACGTGATCTTACATCACGCATCCATATATTAGTGGAGTAATACACTAGAGGCAAGTTTTGGTTCATGACACAATGCATGTGAATTCTTTTGGGAGAGTGAAGGCGGGTGTGCGTGTATATACCTAGACATGAATTTCCTTTAGAGTTCATGTGACTAAAACGAGGGAATCTCTCTTATGATTGTGAGGCACATGTTTGATGATAGAATAAATTCGTGTCGGATATCTTGGTCAGCTAATAATGCATGAGTTTCTTAGATATCGAGTCGATTCTTTTGCTAGGAGGTCTTGATTTATTAAGTGTCATTGTAATGATGATACTATGCATGTTTTCTTGAGATTTGTTGTAAATAATCGGTATAGCAGTAGCTCAGTTGTCGAGCCAAAGTAGCCATGATGGGATAGCAATTTCATGAAGTGTATAAGTATTGTTCGAGGACGAGCAAGATTTTAAGTGTGGGGTAGGTGATCAGGGGCATATTTATATGCCAAATTGATAGTCAAATGTGTAGCTTTGGCCTTATTTTTCCAATAATGTGTGTACATTCTCATGTAAATTGTGTGGAAGTGTGATTTTATACTAACCAACGTTAGCGTTGATTTGCAGGAAAAACACACTTTTTATGGAGCTAAATGACATGTTGGGAGAAATCGAGAATGAACTCGGGAGCGAGCAAGGAAGTAGGTAGAGAAACACAAGGAATACAAGGGCTCAGCAGTGGGCCGTGACACACGGCCATCGGACCGTCTGCACAGGAATTAAAAATGCAAGAAATTCAGTGGTCAGCGATCAAGCTAGTGACACGTTGGATTTAATTTCCCAGAGACCTTGCGGTCCATAGAGGGTCGCGATTGCAGTGCTTGGCCAGGCATGCTCCGCGTTGCATGCCGTGCCACGTTGGAGAATTCACAATTACAGGCGGCAATTTCCGGAAGGCCTCCCCCGTTCGCCGTGTCACGGAGCGAGTGCTCCGTGCACACTCCGTGATACGTTGGTTGTTATTAGGGAAAATTATCCCGGTATAAATAGAACACTTAGGTTCATTTTTAAGAATTGGCCCAGGTGGAGCAAGAACGTGGGTTACGGACGTTTTGAGGACGAAAATTCTTAGGGTTTTTCTCTATCCCTTTCTTCTTCCTTTCAATTGTTTGCATGATTTCCATTCATTTAACGATGTTCAATCCACAAATGAGTGGCTAATTCCCTTTCTTCTTTGAGGTTATGAACTATTGTATTGAAATGTAGTTATTGATTTGCGGGTTTATTTCATCTTTTCTTCTATGGTTGTTCTATTTAATTCTTGTTCTTACTATGTTAATATCGGCCAATATTAATGTAAATCCAAAAGTCAGGTTTCACCAGGAGCAAAGAAAGCTGAAGAGATTGTGAATTAATAGGATATGATCTGTTCTTTGTTTGGGAAAATTGGGAATTGCTTTGCAACCGGGATAGAAATATACACGAAAGTCGTATTAGTCAAGTGTGGAATCGGTTTTGTATGGCTAGAACATGAATTTCTTCTTATCAATTTGAAATGTAGGTGGAAGGTTCATGATTGTTAAGTTGGGTTAAATACTTAATCCATAGGCATAAGTTGGAGCTAGAAACCGGAGAAAAAGATAAACCATTTATACTCGATATTTGATTTCTTTACATGTTTGTTGTAGCCTCGCATGCTCACATTCATAGTTCGAACTCAGCGTATAAAATATTTTTCGTTAGTATAAAAATAGTTTCCAAAAAATACAAAAACTCTTTTTACCTTTGTGTCTTCTTTATTATAGTTGTAGTAAATTAACACTTGAAAAGGTTTCACCCACAGTAGTCCGGTCACATATTAGGTTCGACATTAGGTTCTTAAAAGAGCCCACTATATTACTTACCTGACCCATACACTTGCGGGCTCAACGAGCGACATTAAGGAAATCAACCACCACCCCCTTTAAAAACCCCCGTTACAACCCCACTAATCACATAAAGCTGAGCCAAACACAAATAAATTAGTAGAGATCATTTAGAACGTAAATACAAGCGGCATGCTTAGAATAAAAGAGAACTTACCCATATCACCCCTACGACTAACAGAAAATGAGAGCCAAATGGACAATGTATCGCTAGAACGCTCTAGAAAATAAAGTAAGGGAACCATAGGTGAGGTAATTACTTGAGAAAATGGAGAGACTTGTCGGAAGTGCGAGTATTTTCACAATTTTGAGTAAGGAAAAGTTGCAATGAACTCTAAACTGTCGAATTTGCCTTTGTACATTGCAGGAGTCTCTATAGACGGAAATCCACACCTTGTAGGGGATGACTAAAAATAGTGATGGTTTGGATTCCATTGTGCGGTCACACCATTTCAAAACAACCGGTACGAGGAGTTTGGCAAATCGGGAATACCTAGGACATATTTGAGTTAGGAATAAGAATGTAACACTCAAAGGAGGAGTAATGGTGTAATTTGGCACTCGAGTCTTGATCAACCCTAGATGAAGATTTATAGCTCTTAAAAGTGATTAGCTTGTGTGGGGAAAATGTTATAGCAAGAGTACGTAAAGGGGTCTTACAACATTCGGTTAAGGACAAATGCGCCATGAATCGATAATCCGGTGCCGGCTAGAAGTTGAGAAATTTACGACCAATATTAGAGAATTGACACAGGGTCGCTAAAACCCCTGCCTCAATATCGTGCCATTTAGGGATGAATGAATTTTTTATTGGTATACGATGTAACGACCCACCCGGCCATTATAGCACCCCAGGCCATCCCCAGAGCGGGTGACTTTAAATATTTTTACAGAATTTGACGAAATCCCCAAAAAATGGCGTGAGACAAACAATTTTGAATGAGTGAGTCACATTAAGTGGACCCAGTGCGTGTACGCCATAATGGGATGCTTGGAAAGCCCATAACAAAATCAACTGTGACTTAATAAAATCAACCAAAAATGAAGAACAAATTTTGGGAAAAAGAAGAAGTGAGAGTAAAGATTCATCCTCCATGGCTACGATTTTCCTCAAGAACTCAAGAAATCAAGGTGAGCATACAATTTGGAACGTCTCGACGATATCTTGGTGCCTAAGTGGGCAATGGTTTTCTGCTCCTATGTTATACTTTGATTAGATTAAATATATACATGCGTATGGTTGATATGCTCTTGATGGGTGGGATCAAAACTTAGATAAGTTGTTGTCGATTAATTGAATCGGTGAGATTAGGATGAACAAATTAGGAGAGAGGTGTTATCCCCGTAATAGAAAACCCCTAGATGAGAGAGTGCAATGATAATTACCTCATACTTAAGGGTGTATGTGGGAGCGAATCAATGGTAAGTAGATTAACCTTCGGGCATTATTGTTAAATATACTTTCTTATGTATAGATTGTTAGCATCATTCTTTCGGAGTGAAATCTTGGGATGTTAATCATGTAAATCATGTTTAGAAGTTGAAACCCATGAGTTGGGTAGTTATACTTTACCTAATGACACGAATATCTTTGCGGGAAATATGCTATTATTTGAATTGAGGAATATTGTTCTTGTTGATGGTTGCAGTGAAAATTTAATCGGAAATAAGCTTGATATAGTGCTTCCTTCATTATGGTAGGTATTGATGCTTGATGTGGATTACAACCTTTATTGGCTCAAAACTAAGAAAATAACATGGAATTAGGTGTATTTATGTGGATATGAGGCACTTTTCCTTTGATTCCGGGGATAATGGGTGGTTGGAACTATAAAGTGCAAAAGGAGCTAAAAGTGTACAAAAAAGGGCAAAGGTGCGAGACCACGGTACGGGGAGTCAGTAGGATAGACCTACGATTCATACTGAAGGCCCTTATAAATTGGCTTTTAACCGGAAGATTGATCCCATGAGACTTGTCACGGATCATACCATGGTGGTACAAGTCGTGGTAAGCTAGCTAGTGATGAAATCTAGAAGAAATGCCTGAAGGGCGATTCTCAAAACGAGCACCTTACGGCCAGTGAGATGAGGTACGGCTCGTACCATGCGGTCGTGGTGAAGTTCGAAAAAAGTTCTAGAGTACTAGGATCAAGCCACGAGTGCTGATGTAAGATTAGGCGGAAGTAGGTATGAATCGTACTTTGGCCCAACACTTAACCAAATTGACCAACAATCCAAGTTACAAGTCGGTACCACGATGCAGTGAGAAGCCCCTCTGAGTCGTAGGTGGACAGTGACGAGGTCGGCAACAAATATGGAAACGATCTGTTAGTTTAAAAGAAAAGGATTCTTATGTCTCTATAAAATACTTTTATGTTTCATTTTTCATAGAGGAGGACAAATAGACTCAATTCTAGTAGGAAAACATTATAGCAAGGAGTT
Source organism: Datura stramonium (assembly GCA_018107945.1). Taxonomy (NCBI): domain Eukaryota; kingdom Viridiplantae; phylum Streptophyta; class Magnoliopsida; order Solanales; family Solanaceae; genus Datura; species Datura stramonium. Next base: position 36,217 of record JACEIK010011255.1, read on the forward strand.
TTATATTTGGAAGAGAATTGGAGTTGGTTCACCTTTTCTTGAATTCATCTTGTTCACCACTGTATTATTCATGAATTTCATGGTTTAATTGAAGTAATTGTTTTTCTCAGTATGCTGTAAAAGTATTGTTTATGATTCGTCAATCATGAACACAAATCACAACCCTGCAACTATGAGAGGCTAAAACCATATAGCTAATATTGTGGGAACTATGGTGGATTAACAAGTTAGGATTGCACAAAGTGAGTCTAAAACCAATACTAATCACTTATATTGTATTCTCTTCATCTTTAATGATTCTTAGCGATGTACAACGACCCAAGGTGCTGTAGATTCGCTACTTGCTTTACTCAAAAAGGTAGAGATTAGGAAAGAGAATTACAATAGAGACTTGATCTGGTGATCATTGTATTAACTTGAGTTGTGGTCGCCCGAGATAGTTATATTTGGAACTTAGTGATAATGGTTAGTTTGCAAGTCATGGGACTTGATTAAACCAATTGAGATAGTCATTCAATAGGGATTGGTCGATCGTTTGAATGAACCTAAGTTCTCCAGTTCTATAAGTAAGTATTGGTAAGATCACGAACGTATACCCAAAGCTATTATGAACCCATGGGGAACACAAAAATTAGTTATTCCTTTAATTATTGATTCACAAATATAATCTTTCTGTATTGTTTTTATTTCTATTATTGATTTTTATTAGAATCCCCCCATTGTGAAGTAATTACCATACAAGTTCATCTCTAAGGTATGTCAGATCTTCCATATTTCTGTGGAGTTTCGCCCCAACCTCTTACTTAGGTTCTTTGTGACAACATACCTTCATACTTCATTTGGAAGTGTGGTTTTGAGTGTTTTCAAAAAATTAGCCTTAGATTGATAGAATACGGCTATGACTAGGTTATTTTCTTGTATTTGACATTCCTAGTAATTATTTTCGTAATTATGTTTATTTACGTGTTTTCTTTGATACCGCGTTGTCCTCCGGTGAATGCCAAGCACTTTCGAGTAGAAGAGACCCCGCTTGTTCCACTAAATCCCTAAATCGTACGAGCACTTTGCATAGAATGGAGAACCTACGACGGCCCACTTAGGCCCGAAGAAGCTAGGAAAGTTGAGCTAGCCGGTTCGTGCACTTGACGGAGTTGGTGATGACCGAGAGATGAGGTGGTTGATCTTGGGCAAAATACATGCCCAAGTGATGCTTTATAACTTAGTTTTATTTTGTTTGCTCGACTTAATTATATGCATTCTCATGTAATTTTATGTAAATGTGAATATATATACTAACCAACATGATTAGTTCTTGTTTTTGTAGGTTTAAAATGAATTTGAGGAACTAATCCATGAGTTGGTGAAGTAGAGGCATGGAATGTCCGGAAGTTTGTTTTTGTAGGTTTAAAATGAATTTGAGGAACTAATCCATGAGTTGGTGAAGTAGAGGCATGGAATCGGAAGTAAAACGCGAACGTCGGCAAGGAGGATGCGTGAAACAGCCCACCTGCGCGTTGGCAACGTGCCACGACAGGCAGGCTGCGTGACCAAGGGCGTGTCACGGCCCCTAACATGCTGCACAAGCAGCGTGCCACACTACCAACGCGGCAAGGGGCTGCCTGGCGACGGTTTTATGTGTTTTCTAGTGTGTATCCGCGATTCCTCTGTGTCACGGAGGTAAATTGGCGTGATAACCTCCGTAGCATGGAGCTATTCCATTTCGGGCATAATTTTGTACAATTCTCATTTACTATAAATAGGTCCCTTAGCTCCTAAAAACATTTAGTCACGATTTATTTCTAAAAAACTGCCAAAACGTGAAGGGAGAAGTGGGAGAACTCACCTAGGGTTCATCAATTTCACCTTCTCTTCGACCAATTCTTGTAAGTATGTTAATAAAATTATGTTTGCTTGTAATTATACGAACCTGAGTGGCTAGAACCCTTCCTCTAGGGTTGAAACCACATGGTATGATTGTGAATACATGACTTTGTTTTGGTTTTAAGTTATTAATTGTTGTTTTGTCTTACATTCTTAATTATGGTTGTTTTTATGATTGATCACCATGAAAACACACATGTTACACCTA
>JACEIK010011257.1:13765-38295 GCA_018107945.1 Datura stramonium
CCATCTATATATCAAGAATTTATGGGGTGTAACAGTACTGTAGACCTGTGATAAATTATAGAGGACTTTTTTTTCTTGCTTTCTTTTTCTCAGGTTTGGAATTCTAACCCTTTTTCTCCACAAGTAAAATGAATCAGAAAAGAAAAGCTTCCAAAGCAACTGCTCGGAAGGCATTGATATATGAAACCTCCGAATCTGAACAAGCGGGAAACACACCTAGTGGTTCAGTGGAGCAATACCGGGTCGACACATCTGACACCGACGAGACCCGAACCACTAGGGCGAAAGCCAAAGCCCAAGCCGAGGAAGCCATTGCCACATATTCTGGTGCTCCCCAGTTTGAGGAGGGAGCTAAGAAAAGATCCCAAGAGTCTGGAAGGTGCTGTAATGATGAAGAGGGGTCTGAGGAGGCCCAATCCAGAGATGGAGACAATGAGTCCGGATTTGAGGAGGAGGCATTCAATGCCGAGTAGGAGCAGACTTCGCGTAGGGAGAACTGTACCATTCGGTGGAGAGTACCAGGAGCGCAGGAAATTTATGAAAAGGGTATTGCTCTCGCCGCCAAGAACAATCCTAGGTGGAGTATTTAAGAAGAGCCATAGATCCTCACCCATACACTGAATGAGGTAGAGGAGATGAAGCGGATAGTCAGCTTTTATGGGTTCGATTGGATGGCTAGAGCCCCGAATCGATACACTTCAAAGATCGTCGGAGAGTTCTATGCCAATTATTTGGAAACCATGGAGAAGAAAGAAAAGGAGGGGAAAAAATTGAAAGATTATCCCAAGATGGAGGGCATCATGGTATGAGGCCGCAATGTTGATATATCCGAGCACACTATTTCTCGGGTGTTATATGGGCCTCCATTCGTACCACCACACACTACACTGGAGTATGAATACCAGGTGGATTCCATGAAAAAGATCAAGCAGTTGGGCATTAATGAGAGGCAGAGGCAAATTCAGTGGTTGTCCGGGGTTATTGTTTAGGACAAAGAAGAAGCAGAATGGGTCACTAGCGACAAGCAGGTCACAAAAAATTCCCTAAACTTCATATGAAAAGCATGTTGGCCATTAGTTCACCACCGGTTGGCTCCAACAGTGAAGGAAGATACCCTTTGTAGCATGTGTCATGTCTAGATACCCCATCAATATCCCGAGGGTCATTACAGAGGAGATCTAGGATTTGGCTATAGGATTGAGCACTACTGTCCCATTTTCGAGTCTCATATTCAGGCTATGCACAGAGAAAGGTATTGAGGTGCGTCGTGGCGAGGAGAACCTGATTGGAGGACAGTGGATCACAAATATTGGCTTAATTCAGGATGAAATGCACTCGGTAAGTCGGGCACAACTTTCTATTGTAGTCCTGGTATCACGGATAATTGGGGGAAAGTAGGTGAATGCCCCCACCTCACAGGAGTAGGGCGAGACACTGGCTACAGATTCCAGTCATTTAGAGGAAGCTCCCAGCACCTCCTTCACACCACCTATAGGCCTTCCGGGCCAGACTCCAGTCGGGTATGTGCTAGTGCCTCAGGAATTTCTCCAGAACCTGACCAAGAGAATGATCGTAGCTAAGAAGAAGGTACAGTAGATGATGGATAACGTCAAGCCTTAGGTAAAGGCTGAGATTGATATAGTTGCACAGGTCCTACACTCCAGGCTAGATAGCTTTGAGAGTCAATTCAATGAGCGTATGGCCGAGTAGACTGACCCGGGCAGCCTCTGTGAGGAGTTGGGGGCTCTTCAGAGTCAAGTGGCCGAGCTGTCATCATGGCTGCCGACAATTATAGCAGGCCCACTCTTCCTGACCTCGATATTAGCATCGATGAGGAGCTTTCATTTTGCGGCATATTGGGAGCGTACAGGAGCTAGAAGGAAAAAGGGAAAAAGAGGATCTCTGAGGATGTTAGAGACGAGACCCTAAAGAAGAAGATAAAAAGAGAAAAGAAAGAGCACAAGAGGGGAGATTAGAGAGCCAGCAGACTCACGACGAGCATAGGTTTGGGCTGCTTGAGAGAGCAAGAGGAGCAGGTAGCTCCACCACTGCCCATGCAGAGCTTGCGGGTGGAGAGGACCCTTTGGGTGAGACACATTCAACCCTAGTGATTCCAGAGGTCGTAGAGGCGATCTCTACTGCTGAGGGGGTAACTATTCCCCCAATTGATACACTATTGACTGATCGTAGAGGCGACCACTACTGCTGAGGGTGTAACTATTCCCCCTACAGAACACTATTGAGTTCGCCGACCACTGCTAGTTCCACGATTGTAGCGGAGGTACCACCTCCACAGGATGAAAGGGGTGCTTAGTGCATCATAGAAATGTTCCCTTCCTTCTGCTTTACATTCTACTCTTCGGGGATGAAGCTTACTTTTCAAAAAAAAGGAGGGGTGTACTTTTATTGTTGGGATTTTTTGGATTCGTCCGAGAGTTTTTCTTACCGTGTTTCTTTTCCCTCAGGCATGCTATCTAGTAGAACCAACACTTTTTTAATTAGAAAGTATCTTAGGAGTACCCAACTAATAAGTTGAACTAGTTTTGATGTTTGAAAAATGTACCCTGTTTAAAATTTTTGATGGTTAGCTATGTACTTGTTGATCGAAAAGAATGATTTATGTGGCTTTTTGTGTCATTTAGTGTATTAGAATGAGTAGTTCTTAATAGCCATGTATAAACTGGGCAGGTAGAATGAATGCAAGACATGTATCATGAGTGAGTGAGATCTAATACCTAGTTCAATACTTTGTAGAGGATCTGAAACTTTCCTGGTTGGTCTTTACATAGGTTTTAGGATGGTTTGTTAGGAAAGGATCATAGGTCAATTTCGTTTAGCCCATTTTTTGCTTAAATTACCCTACAAAAATAATATGATTCCCTTGATCTCGAATTTGAGCCTTAAATGAACTATTTTTCTTTGATTAAACAATTAACCGTACCCATTCTTTATAATGAACTTTTTTTGACCCTGGTCCCTCGTTGGACATTGTGAATATCAACATAGAAAAAATGCCTAAGTTGAGGGTGGCTAGAGTAGGGGTGCATAAATCATGGGGAGGTGAAAAAGGAAGAAAAAATAAAAAGGATTAAAAATGAGGTATGGTGTGACAAAAAAAAGAATATGATGAAAAAGAAAAAAAAGATGCCAAAAGAGAATGATGAATAAAAACTTGTGAAAACACACCACACCCATACAATTGCATAACAAATGGTGAAAAGGGAGGAAAATGTTGAAAAAGCAAAAAAGGGTGAAAAAGTGAAAAATGGAACCACGTGTATGTAGTACCAAGGAGGTTTTCACTAAAAAGATTCCATATCTATCATACACAACCCAAAATCCTACATTACAAGCCTAATCAAGCCCTATAGTGATCCTAGCCTGACCATATGAAGAGCCGAAGTAGAGAAAATAAGGGCAAGCCTATAGTATTCGACATGCTGTATTTGGAATTTCTTTTGGAGGGTGAGAGTCTTACTTGTTCAGTCCCATGTTTCATATTTTCCTATATCTGTGAGTGGGGGACTTCATTTGCTGTGAGGGTACATGGTTTGTGTTTGATTCTGCCAATTGTCTGTATGAAAAGCATTGGTGATGAATTTACTATTTGTTAATAGCTAGATGATATATCTTGATCCCTATTTATCATGGTTTGTGGTCGCTTGATGTATATATGCTGATTTGGTTTATGGGAAAAAGGGTCAAAAGTTGTTTGAGTTTATGGTTCAAATTTTGATTGATGTTGGCTGTAGTATCCTAGGTTTATTTATAAGTAAGTGTCGTTTTTAGTATTTTTTGTTTTCTTTGCCTGAGGACATCCAAAAGTATTAAGTTGAGGGTGTTGATGTGCTATGCGTTTACAACACTTTCGGCGCTTAAAACAGAGAAAATAGCGTGGACTTAGGTATGTTTACATGGATATAAGGTGCTTTTACTTTGTTTTCAGGGAAAATAGGTGTTGGAGCAATAATGTCCAAAAGATGTATAAAAGTGCAGAAAATCAGCCATGTACTAATCTTAGTACGAGGCATACCTTGATTGTAGGAGTCATACTAAGACTCTTGGAAAAACACAGAAGGCTTGAACAAGGCGAAGGCAAAGTACAACTCTCAGTACGAGTCGTACCAAGATGGTATGAGTCATAACTGGAGTCGTGAAAATCTTCAGAGAAAAATTGCACAAGGTAGTCTATTGGTACGGGTGGAACCCACGGATCGTAACATCTACTTATGACCCTTACCATGAGTCGTGGGGATATTTAGTGATTCTTAAAGACTTGGCAGAATCGTAGGTTCAACAAGCAAGTATGAGTCATAGGAGGAAGGTACGAGGCATACCACAACACTCATAGGAAACTTCAGAGGATGTCAAAGTTCTCAGGGCCAAGCCACAGATGGATTGTATAACTCATAGGACTATGGTATGAGTCGTACCATCTTCCAGCACTTAGTCAAATCTGTAGCAGCTAAGAAATGTACGAGAGTTAGGTACGACCTGTACAATCTAGTTACGGGTTGTATGAGCAGTCATGAGTCAAGCCGGCACCAGATATGGAAAATTCCTTATTAGCTTAGGAAAAGATTTCTAATGTCTATATAAATACCTTTTATGTTTTATTTTAGTAGAACAACATAGAGAGAAGGTAGTAGATGTGTGATTGCTTTGAAAAAAGTTTTATTTGTAAACTGTTATCGAGTTTCGGAGAGCAATTCTTAGGATCAACACTTGATTTTATCAATTGCTCTTGAGTTTATTCATTGATATTCAATGCAGGTTTTCTTACAATTATTGTTGTAAGCATTTAATTATGTGTTTGTCTATGAATGCTAATTACAGTCTTACAATCATGAGAGGCTAAAACCTCAACAACTAGGTAGGCAAGCCGAGCTAGCTCGACAACCTGCACTTAAGGAAGACGAGGATGCTCGGGATGAAGTTGTAAATGCTGGACTCCTTAGAAGGGGTAATAGAGGCTAGATATATGCTCCTCCATTATTTGATGAGGATGGCTCAGATATTGATGAAGTCAGGTCAACTGGAGCTATCGTACCACCACCTTTTCCAACTGGGGCAAAGTTTGATATCACTAGCACCATGATACAGTTGTTGAATATGAAAGGGGTGTTTAGTGTTCATACAACGGATGATGCCAACTTGTAGTGGATGAATATCATTGGAATATGCAAAGCGTACACGTTTCCCAATGTAAGTTAGGATGCAATAAGGCTGAGACTCTTCCCCTTTTCTCTTTCTAGGGAGGTCACTTTATCGTTATTGGAGTTGCCCAATGACTCCATTACCAACTAGAGGGTGCTCAAATAGGCTTTCCTTTAAAGGTTTTTCCCACCCTCTAGGATGCTACAACTTAAGGATGAGATCTATAATTTACGATAACTGAAAATGGAGGCACTTCATGAAACGTGGTTGAGATTTTAAATGAAGTTGACTAAGTGCCCAAAACGTAAAATTCTAGATGAAAGTTTGTTGGAGAATTTTTATAGGTCACCGAATAATAGCACAAAATCTATAGCGGATACTGTGGCGGGAAGAGCACTGATGAGTCACATGTGGGAACAAGCTGCCACTATCCTTGATAGAGTGACTAAGACTAACAGGGCCTCGCACACCAAGGAAGAGGAAGAAGCTACAGGTACCTATGTTGTTGGTATGCCTGTAGACCAACCAAAGAAGGAGGAGGAGCATGACTAGGATTTGGCCCACATGTGTACATCATTAGACCTGCTCACGAAGCATATCATAGGCACTGGGCCATAGAGGTAAATGCATCGAGAGCATTCAGATTCCGAGGAGGAGGCAAACTTCTTGGACAACCAGATGGCGAGTTTTCAAGCCAACGCCCATGGGTCTGGATAGGATATTTGGTACCAAGGCACCAAAAATCAAGGTCAGAACCTATATCGTGACAATTACAACTGTAATAGATATAGGGATAGGAGCCGAGGTTGTGAGTGAGGGAGAATGAAGAATGAATGATTGTTTCCACAACGACCAGACATGATTGTATGTACCTCCTAATCATGTGTGGATGAGGCTGGAATGTCAAAACTGGAGAGTATGATGGTTGAGATGCTCAAGAAGGTGAGATCCACTGAGGAGTAGTTGAAAGACATTCCGAGAGATATATCTGGCATGGGCCAGTTGCATGCCACAACTATCAAGCAAATAGAGCAGCAGCTGGGTCAACTGTTAGCATCCCTGAACCCTAGGCAAAAGGGAACACTACCTAGCAACACAGTGCAAAATCTAAAGAATGATAGTCATTGTATCTGTGATGACTAGGAGTGGAAAGACCACATTTGATCCCCCTTTGCAGGTTGTAGTTAAAATGCAAAGGAAGAAAGAGATCGTGATTGATGAGGATGATGAGTTTGCTGAACAAGAGCTTAAGCAAGGGGCTGAGTTGACTGAGGCTTCAGCTGATGAAAAGGAGTCCAAAGCTAAAAAGGGCATGAAAAAAGGGGCCACACAACTCTATAAGCCTATCCCATGACCACCACCACCGTTCCCTTAAAGGATGAAGAAAAAGGTAGGAGATGGTAAGTTTCAAAAATTCCTTTCTATGCTTAAATAGCTTTCTGTGAACATACCATTGGTCGATGCATTGGAGCAGATGCCTAGATAAGACAAATTTATGAAGGACCTTGTTACCAAGAAAATGTCCATCATATATGATCCGATGGGTAACTTGCATTATTGCAGTGCCATAGATTCACAAGTCCTTGCTCAAAAGAAGGATGATCCAGGTGCATTCACCATCCTGTGTACAATTGGTGATTTCTGGTTGGCAAAGGCACTCTATGACTTGGGAGCAAGCATCAACTTGGTGCTATTGTCTATGTTCAAATAGCTACGCTTGGGAGCCCCCATACCGACCTTAATGCAGCTATTGATGGAAGACCATGTAGTTAAAAAGCTAGTGGGGATTCTAATTGATGTACTTGTCAAGGTGGACCACTTTATTTCCCAGAAAACTTTGTGATTCTTGATTGCAAGGTTGATTTTGAGGTCCCCATTATCTTCAGGTGACCATTCCTAGCCACTGGGAGAGCCTTGGTAGATATGGAAGCTTGCCAATTAAAGTTTAGGTTGAACAAAAAGGATGTCACTTTCAATGTCTGTCAATCAATGAAGCAGCCCAATGAGTTCAGGGTTGTATCAACAATTGATAAAGATTCCGAGTTTCTTGATAAATTCTGAGTAGTCAAGAGACTTGCACCATGTCGTGACGTTAAATCAAGTACTTCTTAGGAGGCAACGCATGTGGTGGTTTGATGAAGTCTGAGTAACCAGACCACCTGCCTCATGCTGTGATGTTAAATAAAGAGCTTCTTGGGAGGCAAACCAAGTAACTTAACTTTTCTGTGTTTAGTGTGTAGGTAAAACAAAAACAGGTAGGGGAAATTTCAGATCAGACCAGTACTACGAGCCTTAGTACGACTCGTAGAATGATTGAATGGGCTATAGTACCAGTCGTGGTAAAAAGTAGAGGCAATAATTCATGCTATGGTTGGTCACTCTGACTCATACCAAGTTTGTACGGGTTGTAGTACTTACTATAACCGTGAATTTTGCTAAGTGTGGAATTTCATAGAAAGTGACTTACAAATCATTGTACGAACTATACCATCATTACACGGGTCATACCATGTACTCGTAGGTCCCCGAGTAAGTTTTCTTAGTCTTATGCTATGAGTTGAAGGGACGAGCCGTAGGTCCAACCTACAACTCATGGTACAAGTCATGACGGGCTAAATAATTCATTTTTTACCAGACTCGACCCGGATATCCAAAATTCTGCCCTAAATGTATTTAAATCAAATTGCTCACTATTCCACTCCCATGCAAACATAAAAAGAAAACACATTTTTCTTACCCCAACATTCATGACCGTGCGGAATCGAAAAATTACAAATATCAATTTGATGTTGAAGTTATGCAAAATTGCTTCTACACACTCGAAAGTCCTACCCTAATCATGGAATCGAGCAGAAAGACAAGATTACACTTGAAAATCAAGTAAGTAACATTGTTATATATTGCAAAAAGTATTGACTTGTTTAAAATTCCATTCGAGCACTATGGTTCCTTGAACTCACTATGAATGGGCTGAGGAAGATGATCGATAGCAAGGGTTATTTCGATTGAATGGGTAGGAATTCGCCTGTTCAAATAACTGAACAAAAAAATTGTTATCTGAATGAGTTACGGGGTGTGATAAATGTTGGGAATGAACTGGGTAAACCTAAAGCGGTCATTGATTGCATAAAATGGGGAAGTTTGAGTACCCAAAAACGAATTAAGTGTTTTCCTGGACAACTGGACAAAATAAAGATGAGGGTAGGCTTCAAGAGTCTTCCTACGACTCGTGTTTTTATACCATGACTTATAAGATGACTCGTTAGGACTGTCCCAGGTGAATAAAAATTTAAAGTGTTGGTACAAAGCCTGTATGGATCGTAGGATCCCACTAGGAGTCATACGTGGTGGTCATTCCATGAGGCAGTAAGGGTAAAAATCCAAAGGAGATTGTACAACCCTACCTACGACTCGTGAAGATAAAGTATGATTCATAACACGAGTCGTAAAAAAATACAGAATAATAAAATTGAAGGAATCCCTCAGTATGACTCTTAGTGATGGTATGAGTCGTACGTAGGAGTCGTGACAGGATTCTTATAAACCACAAGTCTTAGTACGATTCCTACCACCATTGTATGACCCGTACTGTAGACTCGTCGAAAACTTCAGAGGGTATTTTATTGCTTTCTTTTTTTCAGATCATACATATTAACCATGTTTCTCCGCAGGTACAATGATTATGAAGAAAAGAGTAACCAAATATGCCCAAGAAAAGAAATCGAGAGCTGAGATAGTTGCTCGGAGGGCATTGAGAGATGAGCCCTCCGACTCTAATCAAGCAGGAAGCTCCCCTAGTGGTTCGGTGGAGGAGTATAGAGTTGAGCCATCAGACACCGATGAGCATAGACCACTAGGGCTCAAGCTAAAGCATAGGTTGAAGCCACTTCTGCCGCTCCAGTCACTGCTCCCCAGTCTGAAGAGGGAGTAGAGGAACAGGTTTAAGAGTCTAGGAGTGACTCCAATGATAATAAGTGGTCCGAGGAGGCCCAATTCGGAGATGACAACAATGAGATAGTGTTTGAAGAAGGAGATGATGCTGAGGAAATTGAGCAGATCCCGCCTTTAGGAAGGCATACTATGAGGTGGCAGGTGCCCGATGCACAAAAAATTTCTAAGCAAGGCTTGGCATTCACATCCAAGAAACAAGAAGAACTGCAAATCCTTAACAGTTCCTTGAATGGGGTTGAGGAGATGAGGCTGATATTCAGCTTCTCCGGGTTCGAGTGGATTTCTAGGACCCCTAACCGATACAGTCCAGCAATGGTCAGGGAGTTCTATGTCAATTATTATGCTACATTGGAGTAGAATGCACAATCATGCAAGAAATTGAAAGAGTAGCCCAAACTTGACAAAATGTTGGACCGGGAGTAAGAAGTAAAGATTTCTGAGAAAATAATTGCTTGGATGCTTTATGGGCCGCAGTTCATGCTCCATCGTCTATAGTAGAGTTCAACCACCGAATTGACACAATAAAATGGACAAAGTAGTTGGGTGTTGAGGAGAGACAAATCCAGCTTAGGTGGTTAGCCGGAGTCATAGCAGAGGACAAGGAGGAAGTTGAGTTGGTGGTTAGTGGAAACCAGGTCGCCAAATCTTCACTAAACATTATGGCTTAGTGTCACGACCCGAACATGGGCCCGTATCAAGACACTGGATAAGAAACCCTGAGAGACACCAAGTGGACCCATGGAATGAACATAACATCTAACTTAATCAATAAAAGCGGAAGAATATCATAAATAACGTAGCGGAAGTCTAAGAAAAACATAACATCTTAATACGTACATCAATCTAAAGCTGAATACAACTATGTTAGAAAAGCCTCTAAATTGATGAGTCGATGAAACGAAAACCCAACTAACTCTCTATAGTTGGAAAACTAAAAATACGACATACAACTGATAAGAAGGGTCCTCGCAAGATGAGGAATCACCAACTGAGGCTGAGGAAAGCTAACTTCGGGGATCTGACTATCAACAGGATTGAGCCTGGATATCGGAGCCTGTATCATAAAATGATATAACATAGAGCATGCGGTCAATAGGTGAAATGTACCAAATATGCAAGGCAAGTATAATGGACAGCTAAAATACATAAGAGTTCATAAAAGTAGGACAACATGATCATAACGTAAATATCATAATGTAGACATAGGGCTCAAGGTTTTCATAACATTTGTAAATTAGTCATATTCATAATCATAAGAGAAAATATTTATTAAACATAACTTTAGCTAGAGTACATAATCATAACCATGCATAATTCATGAGCAACAGTGGGAGATTCTTATAACCGACATACCCCATATGAGCATACATGGAGTCCAACCTGTAAACCCCTAGTCGGGAGGGTGTTCGTATTTGCCAAGGGTAGAACCATGAAAAGAGGCATGATATAACTCTTGAAAGGCCCATTCGGGCAAAAAGGATAGTCGCAAAGAGGTCCCATCATGGCTACGTTGGCGCGAAGTTCTGAGACTCAGGATATGCTTGGACCCTGGGTCTACTCGGTGTTAAGTACTACTCCCAAAACATATATAGTGCTCACAGAATGATAGGGTAACATATATGAGATTCATGGGCTAGTTAAATCATCATAATCATAATCATGCTTGAAATACATGAACTAGCCATGAAATAAGGCCCGTGAGTTGGCCATAATCATAAATCCATAAATCATGAAATTCATTCTTACTTGTAAACAATGCATATACTTGATATCTCATAAATCCATGATAAGTACTTGAGAGAAATCGTATCAAAAAGTATAAATCATAGTTAGGATAATTTAGATCAAGATCATAGCGAAATCATAACTTGACTTTTCAGAAGAACATACATAATTGGGCATGTGTGCGCCCCAGCACACGCGGTCGTACAAGTAATACAGTGACCCTTTTTTTAGAGCCGGATGTCTAACTCACAAGGACTTGACTAATTCAGCGAATTATCAAGTTCAAGTGTAAAAATTAACTTTCACAAGTGCTGATTATAGAAATTTCGGGAAATTCTAATTAAGTCTAAGGGTGATCACAAAATACTCGAGAAACAATACAAGAAGCAAGTACAGTTAAGGCCTAATAATCAGGCAATGCTACAATTCACAATGGTTCGAGTACGAAAACTTCAGTTGTTGTCTCAGATAATTAAAATGCTATGTTCATGGTCTTTCGATCCTCTAAGCACGACAAACTAGTCTCACACCTACATCGTTGAGCAGGGATGTGACATCCTAATTCGTGAGAAATTTAACTATATGAATGTGTTTTACAGAGTTTGTGACCTTGATTATGGACTTTCGTACCTCTAATCACTTTACTGGACTTAGCTTCACAACTACTTCTACGAGTGGTGATGTGACAATTCTAAGTCGATGTCTAGCTCATCTTGTTTTAGTAACCAAGCAAGGAAAATTAGGTATAATTTATATCCTAACCGCAAATTTGTTTGCTCCTTAGCGCATGCGCAATCATACACGGTCGTACAAGTAATACAGTGGTCCTTTTTCAGAGCCGGATGTTGAACCCACAGGGACTGGACTAATTAAGCTAATTATCAAGTTCAAGTGAAAAATTAACTTTCACAAGTGTTGATTATAGAAATTTAGGGAAATTCTAATTAAGTCTAAGGGTTATCACAAAATACTTGAGAAACAATACAAAAGCAACTAGATTTAAGGCCTAATAATCATGCAACGCTATAATTCACAGTGGTTCGAGTACAAAAACTTCAGTTGTTGTCTCACATAATTAAAATGCTATGTTCATGGTCTTTCAAGCCTTTAAACATGACAAACTAGTCTCAAACCTACATCATTGAGCAGGGATGTGACGTCCTAATTCGTGAGCAATTTAACTACACGAATGTGATTTACAGAGTTTGTGCCCTTGATTATGGACTTTCGTACCGTAATCTTTTAATCGGACTTAGCTTCACAACTACTTCTACGAGTGGTGATGTGACAATTCTAAGTTGGTGACTAGATCATCCCGTTTTAGTAACCAAGAAAGGAAAATTAGGTATAATTTCTATCCTAACCGCAAATTTGTTTGCGCCCCAGTGCACGCGCAAGCGTACGCGGTCATACAAGTAATACTGTGGCCCTTTTTCAAAGCCGGATGTCGAACCCATAGGGACTGGACCAATTCAGCAAATTGTCAAGTTCAAGTGTAAAATTAACCTTCACAAGTGTTTATTATTTAAATTTTAGGAAATTCTAATTAAGTCTAAGGGTGATCAAAAAATACTCGAGAAACAATACAAGAAGCAACTAGAGTTAAGGCCTAATAATAATGCAATGGTACAATTCACAATGGTTCATGTACGAAAACTTCAGTTGTTAGCTCACATAATTAAAATGCTATGTTCATGATCTTTTGAGCCTCTAAACACGATAAACTAGCCTCACGCCTACATCGTTGAGCAGAGATGTGACGTCCTAATTCGTGAGCAATTTAACTACATGGATGTGTTTTATGGAGTTTTTGCCCTTGATTATGGACTTTGTACCTCTAATCATTTAACTGGACCTAGCTTCACAACTACTTCTACGAGTGGTGATGTGATAATTCTAATTCGGTGTCTAGCTCCTCCCGTTTTAGTAACCAAACAAGGCAAACTAGGTACAATTTCTATCCTAACCGCGAATCCTATCGTAATGATAAGAACTTGCTCCCTACATTCTCATGTTCTATCCTAGGGTTACTCTTTTGAGCTTTTACCTAAGCTTACCGAGTTTTTTTCATGGTGATCAAGAATAAAAACAACAATAGCAAAGAATGTAGGACAAAACAAAAACTAAAACTCAACCCAATGAAGAATTCGTGCAATTAAAATCATATTACATAGCCTCAACCCTAGAGGAAAGGTTTTAGCCACTCATGTTCATACAAATACTTAAAAACATGATTCAAGCATAGTACTTACAAGAATAGTTAAAAGAGAATGCAAAACAATGAACCCTAGGTAGAGTTCTTCACTTGTCCCTGCTCTCCTTTACAATTTCTCAAAAATATTTCATGATAAAATGATTTTAGGAGCTAAGGTTTAAATTTATACTAAATGAAAAAATTGCATTTTTTGGCCGGCCATGGACTGCCTCCGTGTCACGGAGCTGGTCGCGCCAATTTTCCTCCGTGGCATGGAGCAAACGCACAATCCCACTAGAATTCTCAGCAGTTGCTTGTCCTGGGCGCAGGCTGTGAGCAATGGCCGACGTGGCACAACCCTCCTCATGTGCGATGCTTAGCCTAACACACTTATTGGCACGCAGCACGACAAGGCGTGGCACGACCCTCAGCGCGCAGCTTGTGCTGCGTGGCACGCTGGCTGTGCGGCAGGTTGCCTTTCATGCCTATTTAATGCCATCTTCCTCCAAACTTCTTCCGAGCTTCATTGTTTCGCCATATATCATCATAATTAGCTCCTCCTAAGAATTTTACACCTATTAAACAAAGACTAATCATGTTGGTTAGTTTATGCACATAATTATTAAAAATCATATGCGAATATAATTAATTAAATTGACAAACTTGACTAAAGTAAGTTATAAAATAGCACTTGGGCACATAATTATGCCCAAGATCATGGCATAGTTGGATTTATACTCAAATCTATCAATTTATATTAAAAATAGACATAAAATTTGCCCATAGATCAAAAATATGATTTAGTACATGAATGATATTGACCTATCAATGGATCATATCAAAATTCACAAGAATTAACATAAATCTCATGGATCACGAAACTTGACTTTTAGAATTGAAATTCATGAAATTTGAGAAGAGTTTAGGGCATGAGAGTGGAAGGGACCTTCACATACTTGGGCAAGTTGATTCTACCCTCTTCCTTGAACACCCATAGGAAATTGAATAAGAATTGAGGAAGAACCTTGATGAACTATGCTTTATCACTCTCTAAACCGTTAAACTTTCATGCATGAATTAGGATAGGCTTAGAATGAACTTACACTTTTTGAAACTCACTATTCGGAGCTTAAAACATTGTAGTTTAGTCCTTAGGAACATAGGAATTACAGAAAAGCCCTTAATAAACTTGCAGGGAAAAATAGACTGCCAGTCCCAACAAGGGACTGGACGGGCTTTTGTCCATGGCCACAACTTGTGGCAACTATTCATCATCAAATTTCCTCTGATGGTCACCACGAGGGACACCACAACTTGTGGTGCACCCAATGACTCGTGGTGACCCACTCGTTGCCAACACAACCCAATTCTTCAATCTCCAAACCACTCTTGACCATAGGTCACTTAACAGGTTGTGGGGTTGACCAAGATACATGGTCACACCCGTGGTCAGCCCAAACTTGAAATATTCAACTAAGCCAATATCCTCACCACGAGTCACTTAACGACTCGTAGTTATCCTGGCGGGTCACTGGATGACTCGTCCTGTGACCTCGTGTAGAAAATCTTATTTTCTTTGTTTCAACTTCCAAATTTGATCTTAGGGAATTCAGGGTATTACACGAAGGCCTACTGGACACTAGTCTAACACAGAATGATGCCAACTGTGAATAACAACATATTGAGTATGGATAGGGCAGCCCTAGTAGCATGCATCAGATCCTGGTATTAGATCAATATCTCGAGGGTGATAGACAATGAGATCTGGGATCGTGCTCTTAGGTTGAGCATCACCATGCCATTTTATAGCCTTATCTGCTGGTTTTGTAGAGACGCTGGTGTCCGATTATTTAAATATGTTTACATGGAGATCAGAGGCCAAAGGACGATAGATATAGGGATAATTTGGGATGAAATAAACCCGGTGAGCTGGGACAAACTTCTGATCGCAATTCTAGTGCCACGAGCAGCTGGGGCGAGCAGGTTAATGCCCCCACCTCATTGGAGTAGGATGAAATTGGCTATAGAGGCCGATCATTTAGAGGCAGCTCCAACACTTCTACTGCACCACCGATGGGTCTCTCGAGCGAGACACCAGTTGGATATGTTCTGGTCCATCAAGACTTCTTCCAAAAGCTAGCAAAGAGGCTGATGGTGGCTGAAAAGAAAATACAATCAATGATGAAGTACGTCAAGCCTTGGGTAGAGGCAGAAATCATGGAGTCCATGAGAGGGTTGCATGGGAGGATAGATGGATTCAAGCGCAGGTTCAATGAGAACTTGGCAGAGCAGCCGGACACTAGTAGCCTCAGGGAGGAGTTGGGGGCTCTTCGAAGCCAACTGATCGAGCTGTCATCTAAACTGCTGGTTATCATAGAAGCTCCCACACTTCCAGACATGGATGCTGAGCTCGATGAGAAGCTAGTCTTGAAGGCATACTGGGTCCCATCAGGTACAAGTGGAGGAAAAGGTAAAAAGAGGGTCTTGGAGGAAGATGAAAACGAGCCCTCAGGGAAGAAGAAAAAGAAATAGAAGAAAGAAAGAAAGGGGGCGATAGTAGAGAGCCTGCAAACTCACGACACACATATGTCGGAGTTGCAGGAGCAAGCCAGAGCAGGGAGGTCCACTACTTCCACAAAGTGATAGTCAGTGGCGAGGATCCTTCGGGGGAGCCACATTCATCCAGACTCGATCCTGAGGTTGCGAAAGCGACCAAGCATGATGCGGGGGTAACAAATCCCCCAATTGATGTGCAATTGAGCGCGCCGGCCACTACTAGCACCAAGGATGCATCACATGTACCACCTCTGTGGGATGACAGGAGTTCTTAGTGTGACATAGGTATGTCCCTTTCCCTTGTGCTTATGTATTTTATGCTTCAGGAACAAAGCGTGTTTTCCAAAAAAGGGGGGGTGTACTTGTATTTTTGGGATTTTTTATTCATCCGAGGATTTTTTTTGCCGTGTTTCTTTTTCCCTGGGCATGCAATCTAGTAGAAACGGTATGTTTAGGTTGTTTTTATTTAACTAGAAGTAGCTTAGAATTACTTTGCAGCCATTAAATGCATTAGTGTGATGTTTTTGAAAAAATTGGCCTACTAAAATTTTTTGATGTTAACTGTGCAGTTTAATTACAATTGCATGAATTTTGTGGATCTTTGTATGGAATTTAAATTATGAGCATGAGTATTTATATTTTATCTATGCATGAACTGGATAGGTAAATTCAATGCAAACGAGTACAATGATGAGTGAGGTTGAAGACCTAGTTCAATACTACACGAAGGATCTAGAACTTGCCCGATTGGTCTTTGCATAGGCTTTATAAAAGTTGGTTAGGAGATGATCATAGGTTGTTATTGATTGATGAGTCACTTTAGCCTAAATTACCCTACCAAATAATGATGAATCCCTTGATCCCGATTTTGAGCCTCATATTGACCATTTTTCTTCGATTAACCTTCGACCTTACTCATTTTTTTATAATGAACCTATTTTTTCCCTGGTCTCTCCTTTGACATTATAAACCTCATCCTAGGAAAACTAAGCTGAGAGTGGCTATAGTAGAGGTACATAGATCGTGGACAGGTGAAAAAGGAAAAGAAAGGAAAAAGGGTTAGAAATGAGGTGTGGCACGACAAGAATAAACATAGTATAAAAAGAAAAATTGAAGAGAAAATACAAGTGAAAAAGGAAAAAAAACTTGAAAACAGACCACACCCATATATTGCATAAAAATGAAGAAGGGGGGGGGGAAGCTGAAAAAGTGAAAAATAGGGTAAAATGGTGTGAAGTGGAGCCACAAGTATGTAGTGCCAAGGAGGATTTAGTCACTAAAATCTCATATTTACCATACCCAACCCAAAGCCTACATTACAAGCCTAACAATGTCCTATAGTGATCTTGATTTAGTTGTCTGAAGAGCTGAAGTAGAGAAAATACGGGCAAGCCTATGGTATCCAATCTGCAGTATTTGGAACTTCTTTGGGAGAGTGAGAGTCCCATTTTTTTAGTCCCAAGTTCATTATAGTATATATCTGTGAGATTTGGGGACCTCTTTTGCTGTTAGAGTACCTGGTTTGTGTTGCGTTTGACCAATTATCTTTGTGAATAACATTAGTGATAGCTTGCTTATCTGCTGATAGTTGGATGCCATATCTTTATCCCTGTATTTCATTGATTATGGTTATATGTGTGCATAGCTGACTTTGTTTGAATAGAAAAAAGGTCAAAAGCTGATTATGGTTCATACTGCAAATTTTGTTGTGTTGGCTGTAGGTATTCTAGGTATACTTTTTAGTTAAGTGTCATTTTTAGTTTTTGTTTTCTTTGTCTACGGACATGCAAAATTCTTAAGTATAGGGTGTTGATGTGCTATGAGTTTCCATCACTTTTGACACTTAAAACTGGGAAAATGGCATAGACTTAGGTGTGTTTATACGGATATGAGGTGCTTTTACTTTGTTTTCAAGGAAAATATATGTTGGAGCTGAATTGTGAAAAAGGTAGAGACAAAATATAGAAATATGGCTCAATATGGGATGTACCATCCTAGTACAAGCCGTACTGAGAAACGTGGAAAGGTCCAGGAGAAAACTGTGAAGTAAAGTCAAGTTACAGCTCATGGTACGAGCCGTACCATGGCAGTCGTGAAAAGATCCAAAAGAAATTGCATAGGCCCAGTATCCTGGTATGGGTTGAAGTCACGAGTCGCGAAACCTACCTAAGACCTGTACCAAGGAAACATGGAAAAGACCAGAAGAATAGATGACTGGCAGAACTCAAGGTATAAGAAAGAGTTACGGATTGTGGAATCAAGGTACGAGTTGTACCATGCCATCCATGAAAGTTAACAAAAGATGCTAGCAATTGCAAGATCAAGCCACAGGAAGATTGTACAACTCGTTCATACCATTTCTCAACACTTAGCCTGATTCAGCAGAAGCCAGGCAATGTACAAGACAAGGTACAACCCGTACAATGCTGTTACGGGTCGTAGGTGAAGGGGGTGATAGTTTTTGGTCGTTTCCCTATTAACTTAGGAGAAAGTTCCAATGTATAAAAATTTTTTAGGTTATTTTGAGTAAAGAATAAAAAGTTCAGAGAAGTAATTAGACGCCATTAGGGACAAGTCATTGTGAATTTTACTTCAAGTCGTGGATATTTCTTTCTTGAATTTCTTTTTTGTTCTTGGATTATTCAACATCAATTCTTGCAATATTCAAAGTAGGTTTTATTTCAATCATCATTGTAATATTCAATTATGTGTTTGTATATGAATGCTAGTAATGATCTTCAAATCATGAGAGGCTAAAACCTCTACAACTAGGATTGTAGGACCATGGTGGATTAACAAATTAGGATTACACAAAGTGAATCGAAACCAATGCTTAACACTTGTATTATTTTCTCTTTAACTTTAATGTTTCTTAACGAAGAGCAACGTTATGACTTTCTCGAATTCTTTACTTGCTTGAACCTAGAGAATTAGAAATTAGGAAAAGAGTATTACAACAAAGCCTTGATCTTTATGGGCCATTGTATAACTTGAGCTATGATCGCAGGATAGTTAATTTGGAACAAATTGATAACGGTTGAATTGAAATTTCTCATGAGACCTAACCCGATGATTGAGTATATTTATCCAATAGGAATGAGCTAGTTGTTTGGATGAACTCTAGTTATCAGTTCTACAAGTAAGCATTGGGATAGATAACGAATGTGAACCCACGGGGGACACTTACCCTAGTTAATTTCAAATCTTGATAAACAAAAAACTGATTTTCAATCTTGTTTTACAACTATTTTCAATAAACCCCCTTTTGGAGATAACTTACCTAAAAGCTTAAATACCTGCATTAGTCTAATTTTTACCATATTCCCTGTGGGTTCGACCCCACCTTTGTTGGGTTCTTTATTGACAACGTCCTTTTCATTCTCTGTAAGGAGTGTGAGTCTGAGCATTATCATAGATGACTTTGCAAAATGTTTTCCACCGCCTGTTCTTCCATTTACATAAAGAATTACTCAATAGGCTCTAGATGAAAAAGTGGCAAAGAACATTGAGCGTCTTAAATAAGCAATACTCCAGGTACCGTTTATTCATGCCATCAAAGAAATGCTCGATTTTGCAAAGTATTTGAAGAAGTTGTTGACTAGAAAGTTGCTGCATAAAAAAGAGGACTGATCCTTGTGACTCATAGAGTGAGTACCATCATTGCAGGCATATGTTTTTAAAAGAAAGGAGACCCATGGGAATTTACCGTGCCTTTACAGATCGGTAGATATGACTGCTTGCATGCCTTTTGTAATAATGGGGCAACTATTAATCTACTTCCTCTTTATATTTACAAGATGTCTAGGTTATCGTGTTGAATTACACCTCTATCCGACTCCAAATATACTTGTAAAAGTTGAAAAGTTTGTGCTTCTGGCTGACTTTGTGGTTCTTGACCGTGACATAGATAGGGATATTTCTATCGTACTTGGGAGACCTTTTCTGGTAACCAAGAGGGCCTTTAATGGACTGGGAAAAGCATGAAATCATCTTCTTGGTCAAGGATGAGAGCATTACTTTCAAATCCGGGAGAGGTCATTTGTTTCCATAGGAGTTGGACATCTTTGTGGTAAATATGGAAAAAGGAGTTGATGAAGTGGTTGAACATTGATGTGTCGGGAACTAACCACACATCTTTACTTTATTTAATAGCATTTTGCATGTCTTTAGGTGTTAAATTAAGAAGAAACTGACCTTACTATGCTATGTTTCAAGAACCCAAGAAATTAAAAGAAGAAAGGAGTTTAGGCTAGAAACTTGCTCAAAAAATGAGGCAACATACAGACTGTTTGTCTAAAAGATGGTACGCACCTCCATCCGTCCCTTCCCAGTTGCAGGTTCCAGAAACCCAGCAAAAAGGGTCTTTAAAGTACGATTAAAAGGATGGATTGTCTTCCAAAAGGATAGTCCATCAATTGAAGATTGGACCCAAGCTTGGCAGAATGGAAGTTCTAAAATGTGAGCATGGTACAGACCATCTTTCCGAAGGAAGGTCCATCTTTCAAAGGAAGACAAACAGAGGGACAAAAGCAGAAAAGTAAAGTACGGTCCATCAATGCATACCTACCACTCTTATGTTTGAATTAAATAGGATTTTTGGGACATAGTATAAATAGATTTTTCTTGTAATTTCTAGGAAGCTTTTTCATTATTCAGTTCATACTTAGAATATAGAGTAGAATTTAACTAGTTTAGCCCTAGTTTCATAGTAGATTGTAGATCTAGCTTGTAACTTGATGATTTTTATCACCTATTGAAGATTTCAATTTCTTTTCGTAAGAATGTCCAATTAATTTTCTCTTCTTCTAGTTCTTTTTATGGGTAACTAAACCCAGATCTAGGGTTGCGAACCCAATGGGTTGTGAACTTTTGTAATTTCAATTTGTTAAAATTGAGTTTGGGCTTATAAATATTTGATTGATTTTTGTTTTGCAGTGTTTGATTGGTGATGAGAGTCATCCAATCCTGCCCAATAACCTTTATGAGGCATGAAAGAGAAAATTTAGGTTGGGTTACCTTCACTCAACCATGACTAAAGGCATAACCCTTGTTTAACGGATTTTGCTAGACGTAGGTTGAATTCCAAATTGGCAAGAACTAATTGGGTAGAAAAGATTTCTCTTCAATTTGACAAAAATGAAGTAGATTGACACCTATGGTGCTATTGAATGATACCCGTGGGTTTCCTACGAAAATGGCTTGCATGTTCAGCCTTAGCCAACTCTTACTTCTTCCATATTAGGTGATTTAGGGGGATAGATCCATAATTGGGGTCACTTCCCTAGAATTATCTTTACTTGTACGTCCTTAGCTTTTACACTACGTAGTCTTAGTCAAATTTCATTACTCTCAATTCGAATTGATTCTAATCTTGCAATACTTTATTAGTCCTAGATAGTCTAGGCTTTAAGTAGTCTCTGTGGGATTCGACCCCAACTCTTGTTGGGCTCTATATTTTCTATGAACAATTACAATACCCGATATTAGGAGTGAATTTAAATGACATCAAATATTATGACGTCATTGTCGGGGACTACGACATATTCCCTATCTAGAGACTAAGAGTCTAATTGCTTGCTTAGGTATATTCTTTTACCTTTTCTTTTTGGTTTTGTCTCTTGATACAAGATCATGGCCGCTCTTTCGAATGGATATTTGGAAAATGTGTTCGCATATGTCAATAAGAAAGTTGACTATGTGAGCACAATCATCCCACCATGGGTAAATGCTGCCTCATTAAAGGTGGACGATAGTTTCTACACTATGTTAAAGGCGGAAGGACAGTTTTGCAAGTCCACGGATGAAGATCCCTTTCCAAAATTAAAAAATTTCTTGGAGGTGTGAAACCTTTATAAGAAAAATATCATTTCGAATGGTGCTATCCGGCTATGAATGTTCAAATACTCATTGACCGACGAGGCAACAAATTGGTTGCACAGACTCCGTCCAAAATCAATTCAGACCTAACAAGAGTTGGAGAGTCTCTTCCGGATAAAATGATTTCTTCCTAGCAAAAAAATGAAGCAACGGGATAAGATATTGAAAACAGATAGCTACTGGGATAATAGTTGTTAGAACCATTTTGTTCGAAGCATGGGAGAGATTCCAGCAAGACATCCTTTGGGCCCCCAACCATTGGTTCTTAAATCATATCTTGTTGGAGAAGTTTTATACCGATTTAGATGCCTTAACACAGTCTGTTGCAAATAACACCTCAGGTGGGTGCTTCATGGACCAGACTTTCACCAGAAATGCCATTATCTCAGACAAGACAGTAAAGAAAAATCATCCTTGGCATGGTGGGGAAAAAAGTGGAGGAATCAATATGGAGACTCCTTCTCTATCTCATTTGATGAAGGAGAATCAGGAGGGAGATCAGATGATGGCCAATATTGTAACCCACATTGCCCTCCTTATGAAGAAGTTGACCGAGTTTGAGGTAAAGAAGGTGCTTACTATTGATGATACAAGAACGGTGTTCAATACGGGCATGGATTCCCTCATCAGCGATACCAATATCAACCATCACAAGTGCCGCCACATATGCAAATGGAAGACGACAATTACATTGGCAACTCATTTGGTGGCTATACATCGTAGTATTAGCAGGATCACCCCCCTTCTTCATACCAAGGGTAATGAAGACCTCAATCGAAAGGTCAGAGTCAATATTACCCTAGGAACGATTTTGGTGGTAAAAATCAGGGATGGCATAATACTGGTCATTATCAGAACAAAGGCTCATGTTCTTATGTCCCGCCAAGATGACACCCCTCTAAGCCCCCAAATTAGAGAGAGGGCCCTTCACATGATCATGGAGGCTCAAAGCTTAAAGGGATGTTGGAAAAGGTGCTTGCCAACAAGAAGAGAATGGATGATTGTCTCATGATTCTCACAAATATTGTAGTTTTTCGTATAACTTTCATTCAAAAATCATAGCAATAGGTACAAGACCTTTCCCCTGACAAAAATCCGAAACGAAAATTCCATCTACCCAGTGACATAGTGGTGAATTCAAAAAGACATGTGAGACCTTTCAATTCTCAATGTATAGCCATTGTCATGAGGAATGGCAAGATTAGGCACCCTATTCATGTTGAGGTTGAAGATGGTATGGTGGAAAATGAGTCTAAGATGGTGATTTTGTTGGATGACCAAAAAGATAGGCCTAAAAAGCCTTGTGTTGATGAGGTAATTGAGGGTCGTTTCAAAAAGCCACCGTGTGAGGAAATTCAAAAAGATATGTCAGTTGGCCCAAAAGTGAGAAGAAGGCTAAGGGAGGAGTGGAACACTTTACAAAATATTTTCCTCTACCTGTCCATTCATTTCCACAAAGAATTGCTCAAAAAGCCCTTGATGTGAAAGTAGCAGAGCATATTTAGAGGCTTAAAGAGGCAACACTCTGGGTACCATTCATTGATGCCATCAATGAGATGCCTGGGTTTGCTAAGTACTTGAAAATGTTGTTAACTAGAAAGCTGATGTATGACAAAGAGGAGCTCATTCCTATGACCCATAGAGTGACTTGTTATTATAGTAGGCACGTGTGTTGAAAAGAAAGGAGACGCAGGAGAATTTCCCGTGCCTTGATGGATTACTAGATATTGTTTCTTACATTCCCTTTGTGATAATAGGGCATGTACTAATCTGATGCTTCTTGCCATTTACAAGTGGTCTAGGTTTTCCATGATGAAGCCCACCTTCATTCGGCTCCAAATGGCTGACAAGACCATTAAGACTCCAGTAGGGGTGGTGGAGGATGTGCTTGTCAATGTGGGCAAATTCGTACTGTCAGTAGACTTTATACTTCTTGACTGCAATGTGAACAGAGATATTCCCATCATTCTTGGGAGACAATTCCTAGCTACTAGGATAGCCTTAATGGATTTAGAAAAGTAGGAAATAATTTTCCAAGTTAGTGATGAGAGAATAATTTCAAAGTAGGGAGAGGTCACTAGGGATGGAGACATCTGTATGGTCAATGTTGAGCAAGGAGTTGGTACGATAGTTGAGCATGCTATTGCTGCATCACCCAAGAGAAAGAAGGCTAAATCAACATGGGTAAAGCAGTACCTCTGCAGCACCAAAAGTAGGAAGTGAGTGGGGAAGTCTCGTCTCAAGGACAGATCACTAAGTCCTTTATCACATATCATGCATCGTGCCACAATGTTAAATCAGGCACTTCTTGGGAAGTAACCAAGAGATGCTACAACATGTGTAGTATCCACTTCATGCCGCGATGTTAAATAAAGCACTTCTAAGGAGGAAACCTATGATATTTTTTACTAATAGGTGTTAGTGCATATAGGTACACTTAAAAAATTAGACAAAAGTTGTCTAAAATAGAAAGCGAGAAATCTGGTGCATAAATGATGATGGAATAGACGAACTGTTCTTTCAAAGGATAGACTGCATATCCATCCATTATCTTCTACTGGTTCACTAGTATAGAATGGACAACAGACGGTCCATTACACAAACTTTACTCTGCCCAAACAGTTCGTCTATTGGACCGTATCTGGTCATTAATGATGAAACCAAAAGGCCCATATAGGGAATGAAATTTGGGTCAGATCTTGTTTTAATAGGCAGAGTTGGCCATTAATTAGCAACCATGGGCTTGGCTGACCTAACCCATTTGATTTTTAAAAAGGATAGGCTATGCATACAAATGGGCATTCATCCCAATGGAATGCAAGACCTCGTCCTTTACTTCTTCTCCATTTTCCACTTGTTCCTTACTTCAAAATTCCTCCATTGATGCTAATTGTTTCTTTAGGAAATTACTTCGCTACACGCTTTTCTTACAAGCACACATAATGATGGAAATTTTAGGGGTTTTCACCCTTTTCAGTCATATTTCTTCCCTACACAAGCACATAGGTATTTTTATTCACCTTGAGATCCTAATGTAATGTTGCACCATGTATTGAAGTGGGGGTTATGG
>JACEIK010011258.1:24548-35006 GCA_018107945.1 Datura stramonium
AATGAACATACATCTAACTCAATCAAATAAAGCGGAATATTAAACATAATAACATATTAGAAGGATAATCGTGACATAACATAGGAAAAGAAACGCACTTCATACTTGACAGCTGAATACTATATATAGTCTGAAAGTCTCTAACATATCCGATGGGTTTATGGGACAACAAGCCCAACTAACCTGACAAGTTTGAAAAACTTAATATAAAGGATAACTAATATCAACTGGTCCTCGGGAGATGAGGACTCACCACTGAACTGGATGCTAACTCCGAGAAACGAGCTAATGATGGTACTGATTCTGAAGGTCGGAGCCTGTATCATAAAATGATACAACATAAAGTATGCGTTCAGTACGTGGAATGTACTAAGTATGTAAGGTAAGTAAAACGAATATTTAAAATATATAAAAGTTCATAAGAGTAGGAAAACATGTTGATAACATAAATATCATAATGTAACATAAAGCTTAAGGTTTTCAAAATATTCGTAAATCAGCCATAAACATAATAATAGGAGAAAAGCTTTATTAAACGTGACTTGAGCCAAAATATTATGAACATAACCATGAATAAATCATGAGGAACAGTGGGAGGACTCGTCATAACCGACCCCATCATGGTAGAGCCTTACATGATGCCCAAACTATCTCATTCAAGTGGGAAGAGTCATCCCAGGCTTGCCAGGCAAGGGACGTGCAGTATGTGATATCACGAAAGAGGGGATACATTAACATTGTAATGTATCAATAAGAACCTACGGTGGCACGTAGTTATAAGACACCGGCGTAGTCCTTTGAACGCGTGGCTACTCGGTGCTAAACACTGCTCCCAAAAACATGCATATTAGGCTCGTATGTAAATCATAAACATTATTCATGAGATTCATGGCCAAATAAACATTAACATTGTTGATCCCCATTTAAATACATGTTTAGCCATAAATCAAGGGCCCGTGAATCGGCCAACGTCATAAATCGATCAATCATGAAGTCCAAGCATACTTGTAAAACACGTATATACTTAGTAATCATAAATTCACGATGAGCGTTTGAATAGATCCATATAATAAATCATAAATTATTCTTGAACATGTGGGCATTGCCCAATACTTTAATATGCTTGAAAATATCTCCATTCACTTGAAACATGATTATAAATATGGGTAACTTAAAAACATGCCTTTCATCAATAATGTCTCATTTTTCATGAATATTCATCATAAAACTCAAATTTCATGAACTTCTCATAAATGGGCATAATTTAATTAGAAGTTGAAAGTATAAATTAATAGTAAAAATATTATAAAATCTGCCCATAGAACATAAAACATGATTTGATACATAAAGGGAATTGACCTATGGATAGATCATAGAGAATTTCCAAAAATTGGAATAAACCTCATAAGATCATGAAACTTGAATCTAGGATTAGAATTCATGGAATTGAGAGGGATTTTGAGCATGAGAGTGAAAGGAACTCTCATTCATAGCCTTATATACCTGGTTTGATGATCCCTTGACTTGTCTTGAAGATCCAAGAGGAATTGAGAAGTTGGAGGTGATGAACCTTAGCTCCTTCTTGAGAGAAAATCTAATCTAAGCATATTTGAAGAGATTAAGGATTTAGGTTATGTTAAACCCTTTAATCTGACCAAAGAATGACCAAAACGATGTCATTTAGGAGTTAGAAGCATAGGAGTTTACCAAAATGCCCCAAAACTATCAAAATAAAACCTGTAACTGGCAGTTACTATGACTAACAGTACGGGTCGTAGGTTGATTGTACAACTCGTACTGAGAATCGTATAATGCCTGTTGCAGCTTTATTAAATCGCTCATAACTTTTTACTCCGAACTACGATTGGTGCAAGGTCGAATGTCTTGGAAAGAAGACTCAAAGGGATTCCATTTGATATGCTGAATCACCCAAAAACATTTTGTAACATGGGAGCTATGATCGGTTGAATTTGACCCTTATACGAACCAATACGAAAAACCCAATCGATAAGAAGACTCTCAACTCAACTTCATGCTACAGGTTTCTTATGACCTTAATTTGCACGTCACAACCCAAATATAGACCCAGATCGTAACATGGGACAAGGAGCCCCGAGAAACTCCAAGTCGACCCACGGAATGAACATTCATCTAACTTTATTTCACTTAAAGAGGAATACTAAACGTGAGACATAGGGGAAACATAAACGTAACATAGCATAGCATAAAAATCAAGAAGTACTAGACATACATATTAGCTGAGTACTATATGGTCTGAAAGCCTCTATCATGTGAGATGGGTTGATGAGACAACATCCCCAACTAACCCGGCAAAATGAAAACAAAATAACATCATCAATGTCTAGAAGAATGGCCCTCAGAATATGAAGACTCACCAACAAAGCTGGTAGCTAACTCTGAGATGGACTAATGATGGAGACGAGTCTGAGAACCGGTTCCTGTATCATGAAATGATACAACGTGGAAAGTATACGGTCAGTACTTGGAATGTACCGAGTATGCAAGGCAAGTAAAACAGATATTTAAAATATTTAAAACTCATAAATGAACATAAGAGTAGGACAACATGCTCATAACATAAATATCATAATATAACATAAATCTCAAGGTTTTCAAACAATTCATAATACAATCGTAATCATAATCATAAGATAAAAGATTTATTGAAAATGACTTCGGCAACTATACATAATCATAAACATGCATCAATCATGAGGAACAGTGGGAGATTCTCTTAATCGACATACCCCAATGAGCACACATGAAGATCGACTTATAACCCTACTCGGGAGGGTGTCCATACCTTTACAAGGGTAGGACAATGAAAGTGTGATATCACCATGAATAAATGGCCATTTATTCCAGGGAAAGTCATGAAAGGGGTCCCAACATACCTACGGTAGCACGTAATTCATGAGATCTGGGGCTTAACCTGAGCCCCGAACCTACTCGGTGTTCGATACTACTCCCAAAACATATATAGTGCCAATAGTATAACATGCATGAATTCATGGGCTTGTTAAATCATGATAATCATAAACATACTTGTACATACGTGAACTAGCCATGAAATAAGGCCCGTGAATCGACCAAAAGATAAGTCATGAAATTCTTGTAGATCATGCACCTAGCTTGAAATTCATGAAATCATGATGAGTAATTGATTAAATCCATAATTTAAATCATAATTCATGTTGGTCTTTTAAATATCATTATTGGAAAAGTAGATCGTAAATCGATTAATCATGAGTCATGCATAATTAGGCTTAATTCCCTAGAATCAAAATTGGTAGCATTATAATTAATTTAAATTGTAAAATCTGGTCAAAACCCATAGAATATGATAAGATTCAAAAATCACAAAGCCCATTAACAAATCATTAGATTTTTATATAATTCTACTTCAAAATCCAATAAACTTTTGATAGAATTTTCATGAAATCGTAGAGAATAGACATGGGTGTGGAAGGAAACACCCACTGATATCCTTACATATCTAGGTTGATGATTCCCTTAACTTGTTTTGAAGATCCAAGAGGAATTGAGAAAATGGAGGTGATGAGCCCTAGCTTCTTCTTAAGAGAAAGATGAATCCATGGATGTTTGAAGAGGGTGAGGATTTAGGCTAGGCTAATCCCTTTAATATGACTTTAAGGAAGCCCAAAACAACATCATTTAGGAGTTAGAAGCATACAAATTTACCAAAATTCCCACAAAATGCCGAAAAAATACCTGGAACTGGCAGTTCCAACGACCAACAGGACGGGTCGTTGGTTGTCACAACGGCCCGTTCTGAGGTTCGTTGTTACATGCTGCTGCTGCACTAAATTGCTCATAACTTTTCACTCAGAACTCTGATTGATGCAAGGTTGGATGCATTGGAAAGAAGACTTCAATGGATTAAATTTGAGGTGCTAAATCATCCAAAAACATTTTGTAAAATGAGAGCTATGGTCATTTGAAGTTGACCCTTATGAGAACTTATACGAACACTCAATCGGTAAAAAGGCTCTCAACTCAACTTTGTGCTAGAGATTCTTTATGACAATAATTTTCATGTAACACACTTCTTATACTTAGAAATTGATATTAACACCTTTCTTCCATAAATTCACTTACTCGGGTCTGTCCTTATACCAAGAACGATTCTGAACTTAGCCCGAGATTTTCAACAAACTAGTAGAACCAACGACCCATTCAATATGCCGTGGTAACAAACAATGGACCGTTGGTCCATTCGTTGGTTTTCCCCATTCTTCCTTCGAAATTCTCTTAATCTCCTTCAACGACCACAAATAACAACCGATTCAATCAAGTCACGGGCCGTACAATCCCCTCATGGGTTTTGGGAAAATTTCTGACTGCTCTCTGGTGATGAAACAACGAGTGCTTCCAAGGACCCATTGGACCCTACAATGAACCATATTGAGGTTCATTGATTGGTTCTGGTATAGTTTTCCTGCTGTTTTATGTTGTAAGCCTCGGGTCTGACCTAGGAAACTTTTTGGGGTGTTATATTATCTCCCCCTTGGGAACATTCGTCCTCGAATGTAGATCAAGCATACTGAAAGGCTAGGGAAGGAACTGCAATCCCAAAATCTAAACAATTGAAGCTTAAAACTGATGGAGTGACTGACTCCGGAATGAGATTCCTAACTGAGCTGAATTCATGAAACATATGTGCTTGCTAAGACATGAAAGGAAATGAGAGACATGAACTTGACATGAAACTGAATAGAGCACTAAGGAGGAAACTCATACCTCAAGCTAGAACTGAGCTAGAAGGAAAAAGATTCGGGTTCTCATCCATTATCTACTTCAGCCTCCCACATACCTCCCTCAATAAGATGATTTCTCCATAGAACCTTCACCGAGGCTACTCATTATTTCACAATTTATGAACCTGATGATCAAGGACCTCGACTGATACCTCCTCCTAGGAAAGGTTGTCTTTCACCCCAATGCCCTCTACTGGAACCACTAAAGATGGATCTCTGATGCATTTATTAAACAAGGACACATGAAATACCAGATGCACCGAAACTAACTCTGCTCGTAGCTCCAACTCATAGGTCACCTTTCCAACACGCCTCACAACCCTATATGGCCCAATGTACTGAGGATTAAGCTTCCCCTTCATTCCAAACTCAAAGAATCAAGAAATCTCTACTTGCCTCAAACAAAGCTCAAGCATGAAATTATGAATTTGACCTTCCATGTCCCTTTTGCATAATCAAAATCTGGTCAAATCGTATTCTACATAAGAAAATGAAATCATGGACACCCATATTGATATACTTCTATTTCAGCCTAAAAAGTCAATGCAAAAGTCAACTCCGAGCCTGTAAGGACAAAACTGGAATATTATTTAAAAATCATGTTATCCATAATGTAAAGAAATCAAATATGAAATTTCATCCAAAATGGAGCTCAAATCGACTTTGAATTCATCAAAATACAGTCTCTTAACTCTAAACCCGAAATCCTCAATTTTTCCTCCAATAAATTCCTGGATGCAAATGAAAAACAATTGACGAAATTATGGAGAAATACCAAATTAATCTTTAGATACTTACCCCTTGTTAAATAGAGAAGAATGCTGCAAAATCACTTCATTCCGAGCTGTAGAACTCCAAATATACTCAAAATACAAAATAGACACAATCTGTGAAAAAATACACTGTTCAGGTATTTATATAGGGCTGCAACTTTAATTTTTACTAAAATGGTTATAACTTCATTTACGAACTCTAAATGCGACGATTCTTTTTCCTATAGTTCCCAAATAATGATAAGAATCTACTCATTCAGTCGAAACTCCATTTGGTGCTCATTTGCCTAGTTAGACGTAATTATTCTCGCTCAAGAATTATTTCATCTTTTGTAATAAAATTCGATCTTGACTTATCGAAATTGCACCAAACTTTTAAGATAACTCCTATAATTCATGCTAAGAATTTTGAAATCCTCGGAATAATTTTTTGATCTCAAAAAATAAAATGAACCTCTGAGTTATCACATTTTATGCTTAAAATCATCCTATACACATAAAATCTTCAAATCCACCTGAAAATCATCCGAAATCCTCTGGCCACTAACCAAACATGCAATTCAATCATAAAACATATTTCGGATCTGTTGAAATTATCAAATCACCGGTATGAAGTCGTTTTGATCGAAAGTTGACCATGGTCAAACTTAGCTTTCTTAAACCTCATAAATTCAACCAAAGGTTGAATTCACTCCCGAACACCTCGGGATCTATGCAAACTACCCAACTAAGTCATTGATCACCATACGGAACTAAAAGAACTTTCAAAACCCAAATTCGAGCTCGTTAACCTGAAATGTTGACTTTGTTCAAACCTCTCAAACATTTAAACCTTTCAAAAACTGAAAATCTTATCCAATCATCACTTGATCATCTTGGAAATTGTGTCATCTATCTCTGCAAGTCATAAATATACAAATAAAGATACAAAAAGATTCAAACTAAGAAACGGGTCAAAAGTCACAAAATGACCACATGGGTCGTTACACTTCAAGGCTTAGCTGATAACTGTGCTTCCTGAAGTTCTACATACCTAACACTTATGGCAGGGATAGGGAGTTATCCTGAACATACACTTTTTAACCATCATTTCCATCATGGGGGAATCTTTATAGGGCTTAGAGTATGGAAATTATGGGCAAGAATCATTCAAAAAATCTAAGCTGGGCATATACTTGATATAACACGATTGTATGACCCGATAAGGCATATCTTAAGGACTGAGTCCATACAGCTGAGCATGCTAAGAAACATGAGTTTACATACACAACAAGGGACATGACATGAAGTTGAGATTTATGGAATCATGGAAGAAGAGTGGAATCACCATATGAAGAAGTTACTTCTCATTCTATGAATCTGAGTACGAATACACATAAGGAGTACTTGGAACTTAGACATGGGCATAACATGTTCACATACGAAATGAATAGAGTATCACATAGACTGAAGTACGGAAGGACACCTGAATAAGCGTGGATCGATCTCCCATAGTTACTGATCCTGGACCTGCACACTTGAACTACTCCCCCTTAGCATAAAGGTCATCATTCTGATGATTGGTCCCCTTCTTAAGTCTAGGCAGAAATTACTATCTCTTGACTTCCCATTTGGCTCTAAGGCTATCACGAAAGGCTTCATACTTCTCCAGCAGTACTCCCCCACGGGTGACAGGAACCGGCTGGGGTGCTGGCCCGGCCTCTAACTACTGATAAGGTCCCCTTCCTTAGGGTACCCACGGGTCTATTTGACCTAGACAACTGGGCTGGCTTCCTGTGCGACCTATGTGATAACTTCCAAGTCAGCTCGGATTGACAATTATTGGTAACGGCTAATAGGGCGGTAAGTTTTCGCCCAGTACACTAGACAACCCTAGTGTCACTGATTCTAAAGTATGACTATTCTATCTATATTTTAGGCCCTGGACGTGCGGTTACGTCAATGGCTTCTAGGCGTGCTTTTTTGGCAACCCAGGCACCAAACTAGTAGTTATGTCACCTGACTACGCCTACGCTATTCACCCAGCTAACTCAGGCTTGCTAACCCTCACGAGTTTCTAAGGTCTAGTCCTGCCAATAAAGCATACAATCTTACTAAAACCATGAACCGGAGAATAGGAGAGTTTCTATGAAGCTTCTAGCATGTATCTTGCTTATCATATTCTATTTCCGATGAGGGATACTACGGTATAATCCATATAAATTTTCTAATAGCTAACCATAATAGATATTTAACCATAATCTACTGATGGCGGTTAGTCGCAACATATTTGATCTTTATATATTATCAATAACTAATTAAACATGTGTAATCACAATTTAATGGTAGGAACTATCTACGGCATGTGAAATCATCATTTCTATTCGAGAACATAATTCGTAAAACTATACGATGAGTATACTTGCCGAGGGTGAAGCCTTACACACCTCGATTGTCGTTTCCTGAATAACCGACAAGTTTCAACTTGTATGCCAGCTCTCTTCAGCTGTAACTGTTGTACTGGGAGAAAGAGATGAATTTCAATACCAAAATCGACATAAAACGATAACTTTTAATACCAATATTGACTATATTTCAACTTAACGGAACACGGCCGAAAATGTATTATTTTTCGAGATTTTAGAAGGGAGAAGTACTTACTTAAAGCCTATGATCATATAGAAATCAGTTTGGAGCAATTCTAACAACTTTGGCTCGGGGGGGTTACGATTCGCCGGGAAAATTATATGAAAATAACTTCGTAGTAATGCTCCCTACGGGCTTTGAACTCCATACCAGAAGTTAATTTGAATTTGGACCGTGTTTGATAGCGTAATCTAACAAAAAAAGATCGAAATCTTCGTACTTCCTTACTTCTGGAAAAATATAAAATGTTTGGAAATGATTCAATTAAAGTGAAGGGCCCATATATACATGGGAGGTCGGCGGCAGGGGAGGTGCGGTGCGCCGCCCATAGCCCCAAAATACGGGCACAATGCCCCTCCCAATGCACTGAGACAGAGGCGCGATGCGCCGGCCGTAGCGCCAAGCTGCCTGGCGCGGCACGGCGCCCAGTGCGCTGGGCCTCCAGTACCGGCCTCTTGCTTGCTTGATTCCATGCTCTTCCGTTCATCCCCTGAGCTTTTCCCATGTGCTTCATACTCTAAAATTCTCAATATACGTACGCACGCATCCGTCACATGATTCAACTTACGGGGTGTAACATCCTCCCCCCCTCAGGAACATTCATCCTCGAATGTCGTCTTTAGGCTTAAATGACTCAAGTATTTTTATCCGTTGCCAGGGAAATTTTGACAGAGTCTCCCCTTGACTATCTGAAAAACCTGAAATGCAGAAAAGTCCAATACAGGTATCTCACATGGCACTATAACAACTATTCCACAACAAAATGGTAGTCAATTGAACTGTATAGATAGCATAAATAGTAAAATAATAACTGAACAACAACTTTATCTTAATTGCATAGTCTTGATCAATTCTGGGACATATGAGGATATCTGGTTATTATATCGTCCTCAGCTTCCCAGGTCGTCTCTTCTTTATTCTTGTCCTTCCACGGTACTTTAACTGAGGCTACATCTTTAAGTTCTCACTCTTTGAACTTGCTAATCTAGTATGACAACTAGAACCTTTTTATAGGTTAGTTCCTTAATAACTTAAACTTCCTCAACGGGACACAACATAGGATGGGTCTCTTAGATGTGTTCCATAACATTGACATGCTAAAGACTGAATGGGCCAATTTAGGCGACTCTAGCCCCTATGCCGCTTCGCTTGTTCTCGGGAAAATACAATATGGCCCATAAGCTTGCCTTTTCTCTAATTCTCATAGTGCCCTCCATCAGCGAAGCTTTTGGGGAATAATCAGCAACTGCTTTAAACCTTAACAATCTACGTTGTATGTTAGGGTAGGACTTCAGACGATCCTAGGCTATTGGTACCCATCTCTTAATAAGTTTAACATCTTTCGTCTGTTATAGTGTTCCCTAGTCCACTACGTTTGATTTATTTGCTCCATGTCATTATATTGAAGGCCTACATCTCTACTCGCAATCGATCTCCGGCATTTGAACCGAGTGCTCTACTTAGCTATTTGTTTAGGGACAAGGAGTCGTATTCAACTTAACATGAATCCCAACTTATTCTGAAAGCCTTTCTATACTAACCCAAGTGGGGTCAATATACACCTGGTATGAGGTAACCTCCTAACTATGATTAAATTAACTATTCTCCATTCCTTTTGCAGGCACAACCACCTCCTGGATCGGTCGGCTCAAATTTTGCTGTCCAGTCTTCCCCTGGTTGGTCATTGAAGCTCTGCGCTATAACTTAGTAATGTCTCCCTTTTCTCATGACATCAGTAGGTCTTTCTTTTAGCCTGATACATTTTCATTAAACTCTGGGTGAAAGAAACAAGAGACATGATATACCTTAGCTAGAATCTGTTGGTGAAGTTCGGCCACCTTTGGGGAATAGAGGCAGCCTCTGGGTCTTATGACTTAACCCCTTATTATATTGAGGGCCAATGAATCTCTACTAGGCCTTGATTCTAGGTTGTTCTAAGTTAAAGTCTCTGTGTCGGCACTCACTTATCTTTTCGTTTGAAGGGGATACCGCAACATTCTAGGCTACAACCTTACTATCTCTTAACTGTTAGCCCGATGCTTAGTTCTCAATATTCGGCGGTAATCCTGTGCTCTATCAACCTAGAGGTGATTCTATTTTTCCCTTATTAGATATTTATACCTTTCCTCTTGTTCCCTTGGACTGGGCTTGAGGTTCGTGCCTCCTACCTCATACTGTCAAGGATGTTATCGACCAAGACTGCTGACCTATATTTCTTTTGACTCGCACTCGGACCTATTTCATTCGTATGACCTCCCTGT
>JACEIK010011259.1:19361-32497 GCA_018107945.1 Datura stramonium
TATATATATATTCCAACCCGATTTTCTCACTCATTTTCTTCAGCTTCAACTTGTTGAGCTCACCTTCTTCTCTTCTTCAAGCTCTCCTACTCAAAGGTAAGCCCCTCCCAAGCTTCTCTATGAGTTTTTTGTATCCATGTGTTGATATAGTAATTTCTAGCTCCTGTACTCCTAGGGTTTCAGGGAAAATCCATTGTTAGCTCAAGGGAGACAGAGCAGCCTTCTTCCCAAGCTCTAATTTGTATTCTTCCTTTGCTCTTAAGCAAATAAGGTAAGGAAAATCGTAAACTATTTGGATATCATGTTTCTTCCACACAAGCTTTCTTTTAGCTCATGCAAGTCTACTCCATGATTTTTAGAGTTTCTACTATAACCTTTAGGAAACCCCATGCTGGGCTATATGAATTTGCGACAAAGAAAATGGTTAGAGCTACTCAAGGACTATGACATGAGTGTCCTTTATCATCTGGGCAAGGCCAATGTAGTGGCAGATACCCTTAGTATGCTGTCCATGGAGAGTGTTTGTCATGTGGAAGTTGGAAAGAAAGATTCGATGAATATTATGAACTACTATGCTTTCTACTTAGATGTTTTACAATTTTCTCCATGTTCATGCATGAAAAATTAAATTATGGTTTTTTCCTTCATTCCTAATTTATGAACTCGTGATGATATGATTTGAAGATTTCTCCCATGATTTTGATTACAAATATTTGATATATATATTTATGAATTATTTCTCTCAACCATGATATATGAATATCTACTATGAGCATGAGTTTTTCATTAGAAGCATGAATACGAATATGAGTTTTTATGATGAAGAATGATGAATGATTATGAACTCCTCATGTTGAGAGTATGATGATGATTATGAGCCACAATGGCTATTTCGTGAACATCTTTTTTAGGGAGCCAATGGTTAACCGAGAAGGCATAAGTCTCATAGGACAAGTGTTTGAAACTACATATGTCAGTGTAGGAATAAAACGTATTGTCAGCCCGAATGCATCTCCATATGTCCCCCAAGAGGATGATTTATGGACTTTGGTACCAAGTCCGTAGGTGATGACTTAGCTGATCGGGTGGAGATTAGACTCCCTAAGAAAAGGGTGGTTTATGTCGGTAAAGATATTGACTCCCACAATATCGTGACTATTTTATGAATTATGAACCTAAGGGAAAATGGCATTGTTTTTATTTTAGAACCCTATGATTTACTACATGATTTTAGTTGTGATTTTTCATATGGTTTCTCTACTCTTCCGTATATTGTGTTACATTTTTATCGTCTTTCATACAATATGATTCCTTGTATTAATGCCCCTCCTACTGGAGGCATTGTATTATTTAATAATGAATACACAGGTACATACATGATTGCTTAAGCCACTTAGTAGGATCTCTCAATTCAACTTTTGATGAGCCCCACTCTCTCTTGGGGTGATTGCATACTTTTCAGCTATGTTAGCTCTGATTAGAGCCATACCGTGGATGTTGTCCTGGTAGATCATATTATATTAATGTATAAGAGACTTCATAGACTAATAGTCCAGTGTATCCTCATGATTCTCTATTCAGTTTAGCCGTGGTGTTTTGATGTACACAATGATGATATTTATGAGAAGCTTTCCTTTGATGCATGATTCGCCCCTTTCAGTCATATTTATACCAGTCCCC
The DNA here is from genome assembly GCA_018107945.1 of Datura stramonium. Classification (NCBI taxonomy): domain Eukaryota; kingdom Viridiplantae; phylum Streptophyta; class Magnoliopsida; order Solanales; family Solanaceae; genus Datura; species Datura stramonium. Next base: position 21,042 of record JACEIK010011259.1, read on the forward strand.
TCATAATTAGTTGAATGCTCTATGTATCATGCCATATTGACGGGTACGCTCGGACCATAAATGGATTCGGGTGCCGATCTCTCCTAAGCCTTAGGCCAGGGTGTGATAAAGTTCATATGAGAGCATTGGGTTCATGTGTTCTTGGGAGTCTGTGAAATCATGCATAGTAAAGTCCTACTTATGCATATGTAGCACACCACTTATAATTGGGAGGATACATGATATTTAGAAAATACTACTCTTCTTCCATACTCTAGATCGTGCTATAAAGTGAAATCCTAAGAATTAAATCTAACTCGTGCATTGTTATGAATTTCAGATCTTGATTTGAAATGACTCCAAAGAGGAAAACTGCAGCAAGCCAGACGACTAGTACTAGTGCCAATGCTATGGCATAGGTGGAGGCTAATGAGTTGCCTCAGACTTAGGGGATGCAGACAAGATCCTAGGGTAACCTGGTTAGCCAACCCACCAGTACATCATCTCCTCCTCCTGCAATTAATCCAATAGGGAACTCCGAACCTTTCCTACCCTAGAAGCCAATTCCTTAAATATAGAGTTTAGGGGAGTAATTTAGATGCTCACCCGACTGATATAAACTCGGTCATAATGTCAGGAATTAGCTACTATCAATGTCAGTTCCTAGAATCCGATGAATACTTCCCAAATCAGGAAATTTCTCAACATGAGCCCGCCAGTCTTTACAGGGACCAAGGTAGAAGAAGACCCCTAGAACATCCTTGATGAAATTTAGAAAATTCTTCAAGGTATGCATGATAGTGAAATGGAGGGAGTCGAACTCACCTCCTATCAATTGAAGGATGTTATACACATATGCTATGAGCAGTGGAAATGTCCCAAGGAGAGAATACAACTCTGACCATATAAGAGGAATTTTTGGAGGCATTTACTGATCATTTTCTGCCCCTAGAATTGAGGGAGGCCAAGACTGAAGATTTCATGGCCCTTAGGCAGCTTGGTATGAGTGTGAAGGAATACAACATCAAATTTACTCAATTGGCCCGTTTTGCACCAGAGATGGTTTCCATAATGAGGGTCAGAATGAGCCAATTTGTATATGGCCTTGGAAGGCATTTAACGGGGGAGTGTGCCGGCGTTGTTATTGCACAAAGAAATGGATAGATCCAGACTAATAGTCTATGCCCAAAAGATGGAGGATCAAAAACAGGCATACAGACTCGAGAGAGAGTAATGTCAGAGTCAGAGTAAGAAGGCTATGTCAGTTGGTCATGATTGTAGCCACAGGGGAAGTAGAAGTCGATCTGTGTTCCATCATAGGTCATTTAGACCTACTTAGACTACCACCAATGCACCACACCAGGGATCTTGAAATGAGCAGCGAGGGCAGAGCAGAGCGTCTGGTTCCTAGTCTTAGGCTTATTTTACACAGAGCGCTCCATGGTTTCCTCCATGCAGCAGGCGTGGGAAGAGACACTCGAGGGAATGTCATATAGGTATGAGTATATCCTATGGGTGTGGACACTGAGGGCACTATCAGAGGGACTGTCCCAGTTCTACGTAGAGGATTGGGGGAAATGCAGCCATATATCACAACACTACCCCCGCCCCTATGGCTTCTCCATAGGGCACTCAGGCCCCGTTGGGCTGAGGGATGATTAGAGAAGGCAAACAATACTTCCTATATTCCCTAGTCGATTCTCAAGACCTAGAGGCATCATTGGATATTGCTATAGGTATAATTACAATATTTGCCTTTGATGTTTATGCACTTATGGATCGTAGATCCACTTTTTCACATGTGACTCTCTATGTTGCACAATGGTTTGGGTTAGAACCGAACAACTTCATGAATCTTTTTTATTATCTATGCTGATTGGTGAGCCAATAGTGGCAGAGCGACTATATAGAAATTGTGTTGTTATAGTCTGCCGCGGAGATACCAGGGCCGACCTCATCAAATTAGATATGGTTGATTTTGACGTCAATATGAGTATGGATTGATTGTCTTCGTTCTATGCAACGTTGAATTGTCATACCAAAGTGATCATCTTTTAGTTTTCAAATGAGCTAGTGTTAGAATGGAAGGGGAGTGTTGTAGTGCCAAAGGGTAGGTTTATTTCCTACATTAAGGCAAGGAAGTTGAGGTCTAAGGGGTGTCTATACCACCTAGTGAGGGTGAGGTACACCAGCGCGAAGGCATTGGATTTACAATCGGTGCCGTTTGTTAATGAGTTTCCAGAGGTGTTCCCAAATGAACTTCTGGGCATCCCTATCGTTCCGAGAGGGAGATCAATTTCAAGATTGATATTTTTCCTCGTAGGAAGCCTAATTCTATTCCCTGTACAGAATGGTCCCAACAAAGTTGAAAGACTTGAAGGAGCAGTTGAAGGACGTTCTTAACAAAGGATTTTTTCGATCGAGCATCTCACCATTGGGTGCGCCAATATTATTTGTACAGAAGAAGGATGGGTCCTTGCAAATGTGCATTGATTATCTTCAGTTGAACAAAGTCACTAAAAAGAACTAGTATTCTCTACCAAGAATCTATGATTTGTTTGACCAACTTTTAGGCACCAAGTGTTTCTCCAAAATTGACCTTAGGACAGGGTATCACCTGTTAAGGGTCAAGGAAGAAGACATCTTGAAGACAACCTTCGGGACTCAATATAGACACTACAAGTTTTTCGTTATGTCCTTCAAGTTGACAAATGCACTAGTGGCTTTCATGGACCTCATGAACAGAGTTTTCAAGCCATATCTCAACCTGTTTGTGATTGTATTCATCGATGACATCTTAGTATATTCAAGGATGAGGGCGAGCTTACAGGTCACCTCAAAATTGTATTGTAGACACTTAAAGATCGTCAATTGTATGCTAAGTTCTCCAAGTATGAGTTCTGGTTGAATTCAATGTCTTTCCTTGGCCATGTAGTGTCAGGTGAGGGCATCAAGGTCGACCCTCAAAAGATTGAGGTAGTAAAAAGTTGACCAAGGCTCACAACTTCCATAGATATTAGGAGTTTCCTAGGTTTGAAAGGTTACTACATGAGGTTTGTGGAGAGATTTTCCTCTATGTCCTTTCCACTGACTAGGTTGACCTAGAAGAAGACTAAGTTTTAGTGGTCATAGGCCTATGAGAAAAGTTTTCAAGAATTGAATATCAGGTTGACTATAACTCCAGTGTTGACTTTGTCTGAAGAAACTAATGAGTGCATAATATATTGTGATGCTTCTTGGATAGGTTTTGGGTGTGTCTTAACACAAACAAGGAAAGTAATGACATATGCTTCCTGATAGTTGAAGGTTCATGAGAGGAACTTCCCGATGCATGATCTAAAATTAGTTGCGGTGATCTTTGCGCTAAAAATATGGCGTCATTACTTATATGGAATCCATGTAGACATCTTCAAAGACCATAATAGTCCTCAGTATATCTTCAAGCAGAGGGAGTTGACTCTCAGATAATGAAGATGGCTCGAGTTGCTCAAGGACTATATGTTGACATCTTGTATCATTCGGGGAAGGCTAACGTAGTAGCCAACACTTTATGGGAAGCTTGGTTCATGTTGAAGGGAGAAAGAAAGAGTTGGATAGATATGTTCACAGATTGGCGAACCTAGGGTTCTGCTTATTAGATGCTGAGGATGGTAGTGTAGTGGTGCTAAATAAAGCCGAATCATCCTTAGTTGAGAAAGTAAAGGGGAAGCAGTATGATGATCCCATCTTTCTCCAGTTGTAGAAGGGAATTCACAAGCATTGAACCATGGAATTTGAACAAGGGGGAGATGCTACTTTAAAGGTACCAAGGCAGGTTGTCTGTCCCAAATGTGGATGAACTTTGGGAGAGAATCATGTAGAGGTGCATAACTCTCGATACTCTATCTACCCAGGTTCTACCAAAATATATCATGACTTGAAAGAGATTTATTGGTGGGATGATATGAATAAGAATGCAACGGACTACATGACTAAGTGTGTGAACTGTCAGCAAGTGAAAACGGAGGATCAGATGTCTAGAGGCCTAGCCTAGAGTACAGAACTACCAGTGTAGAAGTGCGAAATGATCAATATGGATTTCGTGATAGATCTACCTCACTCATTTCTGAAGCATGATTTGATTTTAGGTGATTGTGGACTGACTCACCAAGTCGGCACATTTCCTACCTGTTAAGACAACAGACTTAGTCGAAGACTATGCTAAGTTATACATCTAGGGGATTGTCCGACTACATGAGACCCTAGTTTCTATCATTTCATAGAGGTGCTCAGTTCACAAGACTTTTGGAAGTCCATTTAGAAGGGATTGGGCAATCGCATTAATCTGAGTACAGTTTTCCACCCAAAGACAAATGGTTGGCTGAGCACACTATTCAGACGCTCGAGGATATGTTGAGGATATGTGTTCTAGTTTTCAAAGGCAATTGGGATGACCACTTGCTTCTCATTGAGTTTGCACATAATAATAGCTATCACGCCAATATCAAAATGACTCCTTATGAGGCTCTATATGAGAGAAGGTATAGATCACCCATTGGATGGTTCAAAGTAGGAGAGGTAGAACTAATTAGATCAGATTTGGTCCATCAGGCCATAAAGAAGATTAAGTTGATCTAGGAGAAGTTAAGCACTGATAACGCTCAAACTCACACTTCCTGGCAAAGTATGAAGTGGAAATTGTCAATAAAGAATCCAACTAAGAGGTTGGGGTCGACCCACAGGGAATAGGGTAAGATATAGACTAATGCCGGTAGTTGAACTTGTTGGTGAGTTATCTCCAAATTGGAGCGTTTAAAGAAAAATAATATTAAAACAAGATTGTAATTGTGGTTGTGATCAAGATTTGCAAATAACAAGGTTAAGTGTTCCCCATGGTTCATAACTACTTCAGATATACACACGTGATCAATCTCAATGTTACTTGTAGAACTGATAACTGAGTTCATCCAAACAACTGGTTCATCCCTATTGGATGACTATACTCAATCATCGAGTCAGGTATCATGGATTTCAAGCTAACCATTATAAATATGTTTCAAATTTAACTATCTTGCGACCACAACTCAAGTTAATACAATGATCATAGAGACCAAGGCTTTGTTGTAATTCTCTTTTCTTAATCTCTACTTGTTTAGGTTCAAGCAAGTAAAGAATTCGGGAAAGTCCTAACGTTGTACACCATTAAGAAACGTTTAAAGATGAAGAGAATACAATACAAGCATTTAGCAATGATTTCGAATCACTTTTGTGTAACCCTATTTCGTTAATCCACTATGGTTCCCACAACCTCTGGTTGTGGAGGTTTAGCTTCTCATGGTTGTAAGATTATAATTTGCATTCATAGACAAATACATAATTAAATACTTACAAAAATAATTGGAAGAAAACCAGATATGAATATCAAATAACAATCTCAAGAATAATGTATGAAATCAAGAATTTGATCCTAAGAATTGCTCTCTACAACTTGATAAAAATTCACAAAAAATATTCTTCACATGTCTACTACTTCGTTTATATGTTCTCTGACTAAAATAAAACATAAAACCTATTTATACAGACATTAGAAACCTTTTCCTAAGCTAACATGGAATTTTCCATATCTGGTGCCGACTGTATCACGATTTGACCTACCATTTGTAGAAGGATTATATGGGTCTTACCTGCTTCTCATATGTCCTTGGCTTCTGCAGATTTATCTATGTGTTTGCAGGATGGTACGACTTGTACCTTAGTCCTATAAGTCGTACAATGCATCCGTGGTTTGGCCTTGAGAACTCTGACATCTTTTGAAGTTTTCCACGAATGTTGTGGTACGACTCATACCTTCTTCCTATGAATCGTATTGTTTGTTGTGTCTGAAGTTCTATCAAGTCTTGAAGAATCTTCTGAAGTTCACCACAACTCATGGTACGGGTCGTATGTTGGTGCTACGATCTGTGAGTCCATAATCCCAAGAGTCTTCCTTTGTGAAAATTTCTCTGAACAATTCCACAACTCCAGTTACAGCTCGTACCATCTTGGTATGGCTGGTACTGAAAGTCGTATGTTGCCTTCCTCTTAATCTATCCTTCTGACTTTCACCACGGTTCTCAGTTTGTCTCATACAATCAAGGTACGACTCTTACTGAGACTTGTACTTGGCTGTTTTTATGCATTTTTAGGCTTCTTTTGCACATTTTTACTCCAACACTTATTTTCCTTAAAATCAAAGTAAAAGTGCCTCATATCCATATAAACATATCTAAGTTCATGCTATTTTCTCAGTTTTATGCATCGAAAGTGCTGTAAACTCACAGCACATCAACACCCTCAACTTAAGACTTTTGCATGTCCTCAGGTAAAGAAAATAAAAACTAAACACGACACTTAACTAGAAAATAAACCTAGGATACTACAACCAACATCAACCAAAACTTGCATTATAAACTCAAAAAGCTTTTGACACTTTTCCCGCGAACCAAATCAACACATGCACTTCAAGAAACCACAAAACATGATAAGCAGGGATAAAGATATGCCATCTAGCTATTAACATATAGTTAAGTCATCATCAATGCTTTTTACACAGACAACTGGTAGAGTTAAACACAAACCATGCACCCTCACAGCAAATAAAGTCCCCCACTTACAAATATAGTAAAATGATGAAACATGGGACTGAACAAGTAAGACTCTCACTCTCACAAAAAAGTTCCAAATACTGCATATCAGATACCATAAACTTTCCTTTATTTTCTCTACTTCGGTTTTTCAGATGGTCAGACTAGGATCACTATAGTACTTACTTTGGCTTGTAATATAGGATTTCAGGCTGGGTATGATAGAGATGGAATCTTTTGAGTGACTAAACCCCTCCTTGACACTACATACATGCGGCTCCATTTTTTCTTTTTCACCTTTTTTACTTCTTTCCACTTTTTCCTCCCTTTTCACCCTTTTTATGTGCTTGTATGAGTGTGGTGTATTTCTTCAAGATTTTCATGCATTATTCTCATTTTGTATTTTCTTTTTAAAATTTTCTTTCTTTTTCTTTTTCTTTTGTCACACCACACCTTATTTTTCACCTTTTTCTTTTATCTTCCTTTTTCACCTTCCCACCATTTATGCACCCCCTATTCTAGCCACCCTTAACTTAGGCATTTTGCCTATGTTGAGGTTCACAATGTCCAAGGAAGGACTAGGGCCAAAACAGGTTCATTGTGAAAATGAGTATGGTTAATTGGTTAATCAAAGAAAATTAGTTCATTTAAGGATCAAAATCAGGATCGATGGAATTGTATCATTTTGGTAGGATAATTTAAGCTAAAAATGAGCTAAACAAAAACAATCTATGATCTTTCCTTACCAACCATCCTAAAATCTATGTAAAGATCAACCGGAAAAGTTCTAGATCCTCTATGCAGTATTGAACTAGGTATCAGACCTCATTCACTCATGGTACATATCTTGCATTCACTGTACCTGTCAGGTTTATACATGGCTTAATAAAAACTATTTATGCTAATATACTAAATGACATAAAAAGATTCACAAAAATCATGCTTGCAATCACAAGTACATAGCTAATCCTCAATTTTTTTTAAACATGGTCAACTTTTACAAATTCAAAACTAGTGTAATTTATTGGCTGAGTAATCCTAAGCTACTTTATAATTAAGCAAAAATCACAAAAATAAAATTCTAAACATGCCGGTTCTACTAGATAGCATGCCTGAGGGAAAAGAAATACGACAAGAAAAATCCTTGAGAGAATATCCAAAAACAAGTACAACCCCCTCTAAAAATATGCTTTGTCCCCAAAGAAATCAATAATGTAAAAACTAGGAGAGGGACATACCTGTGGATACTTAGAGTTAACCATCCATTCATGGGTTGCCTCCCATGCAGCGCCTGATTTAACATCACGACACGACGCAAATCTCTTGATTTCTCAAAATTCATCAAGAAACTCGGACTCATTCTACACTATGTTAAATGCTTGGATTTTACAAGAGGTGCCCTGGATGAGACAAAAAAAAACAAACAAAAATGTAAAAGAGGAAATAACAACCAAAAGTTAAATACAACAATTAATCTAATCTTAGTCGTATTCCCCGATAATGACACCACTTTTTGATAAAGATCAAACTCACACTTCCTGGAAAAGTATGAAGCGGACATTGTCAATAAAGAATCCAACTAAGAGGTTGGGGTCGAACCCACTGGGAATAGGGTAAGATATAGATTAATGCCGGTAATTGAACTTATTAGTGAGTTATCTCCAAATTGGGGGGTTTAAATAAAAACAATGTTAAAACAAGATTGTAATTGTGGTTGTTATCAATATTTGCAATTAACTAGGGTAAGTGTTCCCCATGGGTTCATAACTACTTCGGGTATACACACATGATCAATCCCAATGCTTACTTGTAGAAATGATAACTAGGGTCCATCCAAACGACTAGTTCGTCCCTATTGGATGACTATACTCAATCACCGGGTCAGGTCTCATGAGCGATTTCAAACTAACTGTTATTAATATGTTCCAAATTTAACTATCTTGCAACCACAATTCAAGTTAATACAATAATCATAAAGACCAAGGCTTTGTTATAATTCTCTTTTTCTAATCTCTACTTCTCAAGCAAGTAAAGAATTCGGGCAAGTCCTAACATGTACACAATTAAAAAATATTTAAAGATGAAGAGAATACAATACAAGTGTTTAGCATTGGTTTTGAATCACTTTTGTGTAACCCTATTTTTTAAATCCATCATGGTTCCCACAACCTCTGATTGTGGAGGTTTAGCCTCTCATGGTTGTAAGATTATAATTTGCATTCAGACAAAGACATAATTAAATACTTATAGCAGCAATTGGAAGAAAGCTAGATTTGAATATGAAAGAACAATCTTAAGAATAATGTATGAATCAAGAATTTGATCCCAAGAATTGCTCTCCATAACTTGATAAAAACTCATAAAAATATTCTTCACACGTCTACTACTTCGTTTCTATGTTCTCTAACTAAAGTAAAACATAAAATCTATTTATACAGACACTTGAAACCTTTTCCTAAGCTAATAGAGAATTTTCCATATCTGGTGCCGACTGTGTCACGACTGAACCTACGACCCATAGCAGGATTGTACGGGTCGTACCTGCTTCTCGTACATCCTTGAATGCTGCATATTTGTCTAAGTGTTTGTAGGATGATATGACTCATACCACAGTCTTACTAGTCGTAAAATGCATCCGTGGTTTGGCCCTAAGAACTCTGACATCTTTTGAAGTTTTCCATGAGTGTTATGGTACGACTCGCACCTTGTTCCTATGATTCGTATTGTTTGTTGTTTTTGAAGTTTTTCCAAGTCTTGAAGAATCTTTTGAAGTTCACCACGGCTCTTGGCACGGTTTGTATGTTGGTGCTACGATCTGTGAGTCTATCCGTACCAAGAGTCTGCCTTTGTGCAAATTTCTCATAATGATTCCACGGCTCCAGTTATAGCTCATACTATCTCGGTACGGCTCATACTGAGAGTCTTATGTTTCCTTCTTCTTAATCCATCCTTCTAACTTTTACCATGATTTTTCAGTTCGGCTCGTACAATCAAGGTACGACTCGTACTGAGACTTGTACTTAGCTGTTTTTCTGCATTTTAGGCTTCTTTTGCACGTTTTTGCTCCAACACTTATTTTACCTGAAATCAAAGTAAAAGTGCCTCATATCTATATAAACATACCTAAGTCCATGCTATTTTCTTAGTTTTAAGTGTCGAAAGTGCTGCAAACTCACAACACATTAAGGACTATCAGAATCACCAGAAGTCCTATTTAGATGTGCAGCGTAGGGACTTGGAATTTGATTTGGGTATAAATATTTATGATGGTGTCACTTATGAAGGGTATTATGCGATTTGGAAGGAAAGTGAAGCTCAAACCAAGGTACATCAATCTATACAAAATCATGCAGAGAATTGGATTTATGGCCTATGAGTTAGAGCTACCAGCAGAATTAACTTTAATACATCTAGTGTTCCATGTATCCATGTTGAGAAAGTGCATGGGTGACCCATCCCTAGTTATCCCCGTTGAGAATATAGGAGTTCAAGAGAGTCTGACCTATAAAATGATTCTCGTGGCCATCATTGATAGCTAAGCCCACAAGTTGAGGACTAAGAATGTTGCTTCGGTAAAAGTGCTACGGAGTAATCAGAATATTGAAGAGCTACATGGGAAGCTGAAGTTGAAACAAAAGCAAAATATTCACATATATACCTTGAGAATGCCCCAGATAATGATCCGAACCTTACTCTATGATTTCATGACTTTTGTACTTCGGTTATGCTCATGCTATATGAAAATAATTCTTCATGCTAAATGTACTCTTCATGTGGAAATGAAAAATTTCCATGCTCTATGATGAGTTGGAAATTTACCAACTCATTAGGCTCCTAAGCATGAGTTTTCGACTAGTTTTCAAGTCGTTTATGTGGATTTTATGCCCTTTCTCTTGAATTCTTTCTAGGTACTTCACGTAGTAGAGAAAGAATGAAATCGAGAAAAACACATGGAGTTTGAGATGAAATTTGATAAGTTAGCATATGAAAGAGAGGGACCAAAGATAATAGAAGATTTGAGCTCAAGAAGAGGTGCAAAGACATGCTTTGAATCGGCTAAACGCGGATCTGGAAGGGAAAAATGCGGGCAAAACGCCAAATCTATTGCCCAGACAGGCTAAACAACCGGCCCTTCACGGAATAGCATCAACTAAACGCCTATTGAACCACCGGTTCCCCTTGCCAGGACACTGTTTTCAACTGGCTAAATTTTGGGGCTCTGCAATTGCCACCGGCAAAATGCCGGTTCCTCACCGGAGAGGCCGTCTAATGAAGGGTAAAAGGGTTTAAAAGGGTCTCTAAAGCATCCAGAATCTTCAATGAAATTTGGGAAAAATTGTACACAAGAAAGTATAGATATTTAGATAGCTTTCATTGTACACCACTCATCAATTCATCTAGAATTCATCTTCTTTATAGAATTTGGAGGAGAATCTTTTCTCCATAGATTTGGAGAGTGAGTTAGTACTTTTCTTCTATTTTTTTAAACCCAAATTGGGGGAATTCCACCATTGTTGTAAGAGCTTGTAATGTCTGTGAAGCTAATGTGATGAATGTGAGGGGAATCCTATTGGTATCTTCTCTCTATCTTTAAATATGCTTGACTAATTTACTATCTAAAGGTATATTCATGGTGGGTTTATTAATTTGATTGGAGTTTGAGAAATTGCTTTTGGATTCTTATTGAAATTATAGATCTATTATCTTCTCCCAAGTTATAATTGCTAAAATTGATGGTTTGCAAAAATGAATTGTGCTTTACTTTTCTTGCTTTTGCTTGAGGGAGAAAAGTGAGAATTGAGTGAGGAGATAATAGTGAGGAATTGGAGTGTTTGTGTGTGGGATTAAGCTAGAGATAGTTAAAACCCACATTTT
>JACEIK010011260.1:17193-29719 GCA_018107945.1 Datura stramonium
CTGTTATTTTACCAGTTGAATAACCATTTCACATTATTTTTGATAAGTTGAATACTCATTTCAGTTTTGTCAACTAAGAAGTGTGTACCATGCAACACAAAGGATTTGAGGCCTATGACTGAAGAAGCTGCCAATCAGTTGATGCCACAGGTTTGCAGTTTAACATGTTTTCATTTACATAGTCCTTTACATTTGCTAACACTGCTTTGTGCAGGTGTCGGGGTGGGATTTGCTGAATGACGGTGGCACACTGAAGCTGCATAGGTCCTGGAAAGTCAAGACTTTCACCAAAGGATTGGAGTTCTTGCAAGAGGTAGCGAATGTTGCAGAAGCTGAAGGTATACCCGTGTTTACCCTTCTTATGGGTGTACTATCTAGGAATTATTATTTTATGTGTGTCGTGACCCGTGGATTTACCTTTTGTTAAATTCGTTTTAGAATTTTCATCTGTGCATAATTTATTGTTTGTACATGTTTTTCTTTTACTTTTGACAGCCACTTGCCTGGTCTATAAAATTCTGGAGTAGACTCATAATCTATCTTAGCATTTGTTAGTACAGTTGCTGCCTCATAATAAAATGAGCGGCGAAAAAGGAAAGAGCTGGCTTAAATCTTCTGACACACATTGTCAGTTCCATAAATCTCTGGATATCTTTTCAAGTACGAATATTCAGTATCTTCCTGTGAATTAGTGAATTAGACAGGATTTCTTTGTCCAATATGCGAAGTGGTGGGTCAATTTTCATAAATTTCATCATAGATGTGAAGTACTTGTACACAAAACACGGGAGAATAAAAAATATGCAGGGTTGTTTGTCTGTTTGGCAGGTCAAGCATGGGCCATAGATCGTTGGCTTGATCACCAAGGAATAGACTTCACAAATTCTGCTTCTCCCCAGCTGAAGACTTGTGTCTGCTACTTAAGCCTCTAATAATAACCCAGTTATCATCAAGCATTAAATGCCTCATGAGCCTAAATTTGTCAGGAATAACATTTTAACAGAAGAAATGGGCATCTTTTCCATGTTGACATAACACCAACTCTTTGGTTCTTGTCATCTTCAGTTTATTTTGGACATGTTAATGGCACTTTTGAAAGACATAAGGGACTCTTTACCAAGTGCATCAAGCACCCTTGCAGTATCTGGTTTTACTACTACTTCCAATAAACCTAATGACTTGAAAGAGCAATTACCCCTGCAGTATCCTTCCCATATGTGAAAAATCAGCATCCTAGTAATCTTCTAAAGCCCAAAGTAACTCCATTACCAGACAATCTCTAGAAAAAACCTTGGTAGCTTACTTTGCAGTGTTAATAACTTATTCTGCGTCAGTGATCTTGTTTCAAAGATAGTTGATTGGTGCATAAGCACATATTAACTGTAATTTATTGGTTTCAATATTAAACTTCCTCTAGAACATGTAAATGTTACTGAAAATCAAAGTACTGATTATGGTGTAGCAGCTAAAAGAGATCATGGATATACTGTTGAAGGGATAGACAGAGCTTAGCATGAGGAATCTTTTTTCTTTTTCCCTCTATTCATATTTTGCGGAATGAGGCTGCATTTACTTTTGGGACTTCATAGTCTCTTGTATGTAGAATGCAATAATTCTGGCCTGTCATCCCAGTTTGACTTGCAGCTTTATTTCACTTTCTAGTTAGCTTTGTACGACTCAGTTTTTTTTTAATCTATATTTTTGGGAAGGTTCTCACACACGTAATTCTCATTACATAGTTGGATGGTTATTTTTTCAGTAAGAAGTTTGTTTATGTTTACGCAGGTCATCATCCAGATCTTCATCTTGTTGGGTGGAATAATGTGAAAATTGATATATGGACACATTCTGTGGGTAAGAAATGTCATTTGAACAATTCTCACTCCATTTATTTTCCTCCATATATATAAGCTCAAGTTGCTGTTCTGTCCCTAGCTTGTTAGCTATATTTTTTAGGATAAGCGTATTACTGAACCAAGTATACACTGCTCATGCATTCATGAAAACAATTTTCTGTTTTATTCGCTCAACTCTTTTCAGAACACACATGCAGAGAGGTAGGATGACATAGCTTCGGGCTGCATACTTTATTTGAGTTACAGGCTTTACATGATTCCGTGAGCAGATCTGTGTTAGATGATTGAATGTCCATTAAATAATAGATCTTTTGGAGAATTTTCTCTTTGAAAATGGAGAAAAGTGCCTTTCATGAAAGCTTAAATGAAACTTAAAATGTTTAATTATTCTCTTCTGCAGGTGGACTCACAGAAAATGATTTCATACTAGCTGCCAAAGTTAATGGGCTTGATGTGCAGCACCTTCTCAGCAAGAAACTTAGCAGACCAGCACAAAGCAGCGCTTAATCTTCCAAGTGCAGGGTTGTATTATGATGTTACTTTCTCTCATACTAGATATCATGGACGTTTGAGTACATTTGTTATCAAATAATTCAAATCTAGACGACATCATCTTTCCAAGGAGCATTTTGTTCATACTATAAGTTATGCATTTAAGGCGTAATTTGTTTGAAGACATGGTGGTATCTACATATGGTGATTCTGGCCTTTGGAGAGGAAATAACCAATTTATGTTTGCTGTTAAGTACCTTCTCACTGCCTCTCTCATGGCCACTAAACAAAAATTAACCTACAGTTTCTCAGGTTGTGCAAACCTTAAGTTGCGGCCTGGTGGTAGTTCAAATGCTAATGGAGAAGTTAGGTGATTTAGTTTCCTCTAATTTTTTATATTTAAGCCTTGATAAGCAGAGTTGTGGTTATCCACAATTGTACAACCACTAGTACTGGCGGGAGATAATGTCGGGTGATTTCTTTTGATCCGTCTAAGGCTCTTAAGCTTTGATGAGCAAAGTCGCCCAATATTTGTGCAGGAGTGAGATATTTGACATTTGGTGGAATAATTTAAGGTGTAGGCGCACTGTTTCAAACATCACTTATAGAAAAAATAGAAAAAGAAATAGCTTTGATGGAAGGAGTTATTAATGGAGCAATAGTGCATTGCAAGTGGAGTGAGGGAGGTATAGTGCAATTTCTCCACTTCGCATCGTATCTGAATACTTCAATTTAAAAGCGGTTCTGAATGATAAAGAGCTTAGAAAACTCCTACCTGTTAAGTTTCTCCCAGTGTTAATTAGTAGGTGTGATTAGCAAGTACTATGGTTGAAGTTACACTAACTACCATCTTATCAAGTTGTTAGAGTTAGTTAAGAGAGAAGGTTAGTAAAGTAGTTAGTGAGGAATTACAGTTAGTTAAAGAGAAAAGGTTAGTAAAGTAGTTAGTGAGTAAATATAGGCTGATGTAATAACTAATTGAGCTGGTTCAGTTTGTTGAAGAGTAGAATAAACATAATTCTATTTTTGGCCCTCATCTTCTCCCTTTTTCTTTGCTTCTTCTTTCTTTGCAATGGTGATTATGCTTTAAAACTCTCAATTCATGTAGTTATCATGGTATCAGAGCCAATAGTCGTAAGTAAAAATCGAGAAATCGTTTACTGCAGTGCAGATTGCAAAAGAGAAGCATCAAGGTAGGGAGTAGAGCTTCAATTCAGTGGTGATCGAGAGTGTGACGACTTCTGCATTATCAGGAGCCGCTACTATCAATTCAAAATCAGCTCATGCAAGTTTTGCAATTCCCACGAATGAACAATGATCCACTATATCTTTCACCTGGATTATGAATGTTGTTAGGCCAAGATTGCTTAGTCGTATTATGTATTTTTCAAATGCTCATAAAGTGTAGCTTGATCTAAAGGATAGATTTGATAAAGTCAATAAATCTCATGTGTTTCATCTGCACAGAGAGATTCATATTCTTGTGCAAAGCACCTTATCTGTCACTGACTTCTTCTCTAGGCTCAGGGATATATGGGATGAATTCGATGCAATAATGCCCTATTGTGGATGTCTTTGTCCGGAGTCAAGAAAGTTTGTTGAACATTCTGAATATTAGAGATTACTTCAATTTCTTATAGGATTGAATGAACCTACACACAATCTAGAAGTCATATTCTCATGATGAGTCCAGTTCCTCCCTTGAAGAAAACATATTCTCTCATAATTGACCAACAGAGTCAAAGAAGTATGGTAATTTTTTCTCAAATTGGTTCAATGTTAGGTATATTTGAAGGGAATACACTTTACAGTAAGAAATACAAGTTATACTAGTGGTTCTAGTACTTCTAAAGGTGGTTATTCAGATAGCGACAACATCACAAGAGGAGGGTACCTAGGTGGATCCAATCCATCTAAAGGGAACTACACTAGAGGAGGTCATCAAACTGGGTGGAGAAGCTAGTTCTTCTAGCTATAATTCTGGATATACTGGTGGTACCAGTAGCTCAGTTGGTGGCCACAAATCCAGGAAAGTGTTCCCACAATGCGATCAATGTAGTTCCGAAGGACATATAAAAGAGAGTTGCTACAAGATAGTTGGTTATCCTAATGATTTCAAATCTAAAAAGAAATTTGGATGTGTCCTGAGGTATCAGGGTAGATTATGTGTCTCAAATGAAGATGGTCTTAATGAGAGGATCATGGAAGAAGAACACAACTTTAGGTATTCTATTCAGCCGAGTTCCACTAAGATGTACTAAGATGTATTATGACTTGAGAGAAGTCTATTGATGGAATGGTATGAAGAGAGACATTGCAGACTTTATGACTTGATGCCCAAATTGTCAGCAAGTTAAGATTGAGCACCAAAGGCTATGTGGTGTGGCTCAGAGTATAGCAATCTCTAAATCAAAGTGGGATATGATCAATATGAATTTTATCATTGATTTACCGAAATCACTTATGCAACATGACTATATTTGGGTGATTGTAGACCGAATAATCAATTCAACTCATTTCTTATTGGTGAAGACTACAGATTCAGATAAGGACTATGCCAGATTGTATATCCGAGAGATAGTCAGACTTTATGGAGTTACATTGTCTATCATATCAGATAGGGAAACACAGTTTACTGCCCAGTTTTGGAAGTCCTTTCAGAAAGGTTTGGGTACGAAAATCAACCTTAGCACATCTTTTTATCCGCAGACAGATGATTAGGTAGAGCGGACTATTCAGACTTTAGAGGATATGTTGAGGGCATGGTGTTATTGTCTTCAAGGGAAATTGGGATGACCATTTATCTCTTATTGAGTTTGCATATAATAACAGTTATCACTCCAACATTCAGATGACTCCGTATGAGGCTGTAATGCCCCGGAAACTCAAAGACTAGATCCATGACTTAAAACAGAGAAAACTGGAAATCTGCAGAAATGCCTCAAAACGACTCACCTAACGATTTGTTATGAGATCTAACGACTCGTTAGGTCAGTCGTGGGAAGGGTGATTGAGAAATGGAAGGAAGGAGTCTGTGTACCCAACGGAAGATCCCACGAGTCGTGGTCAGACACCACGATTCATGAGAGGAGTCGTGGTCAGCCAGATATAAAAATCATTTGGGGTTGAGGCAGTGTACCTGAAGAGTGGTGACCACGACAGGTAACGAATCGTCATGTCTCTCATTAAGAGCACAGGAGACTTTTTTTGAAAATCTTCTAGTGAACCTAACGACTGGACACAACGACCCGTTAGGTCCACCAACGAGTCGTTGTGTCACCCGTTGTCAGCCCCTCCAGTTTTCTCGTCCAATGACCATCGGAGGAACCAACGACCTGTTGGTTCATCCAACGAGTTGTGGTATCTCCCGTTGCCAGATCCAGTGACCCTAGGACTTAGACAGTGAAACCAACGGCTGGTTCCCAACGAGTCGTGGTCTCAACCAACGACTCGTTGAGTGACCCGTTGGGACCTTGTCGACCAGATTTCAGATTTAAATCCCAGGGTTACTTTTGTAATTTCTCACCTACTTAGTCCCTAAACTACGTCGTTTTGGGTCGTATTAGGGGTTTTAGAGGGGGAAAACTGATGATTTCTCTCATTCTTTCCCATCTCTCCACAGTTAAGCGCAAAGTTTTTCTCAAAAAGGCTCAGAGCAGAAATTAGGAAGAACGATTCTTCACAGATTTTTCAAGGAATATTCTCAGGGATTTCCGTCACCAGGTATGTGGGAATTCAACAAGGGGATTGTTCTTCCCTTGTTTCCCCTAAAACTCTTCCTCAGTTCACTATCAGTTCTAACCCTGAATTTTCGATTGTGAAGATATTGCTATCAGACCTTGTTTAATTCTTGAAGAATATTATTCTATGCTAATTTTTGATGTTTTCCACTAATTTGTAATTAGAATGATGTATGTTCCATTGAATGTGAATTTTAGCCCTAACTCTTGAAAAAAGAAACTAGAATCCTGCATAAGTATTGAATTCTCGAATTTTTTTGAATCTTTTAGAGTTAGGGGTTTCTATAACAGTTGTATGTGTGAGAAACTCAGTCAAGTATATGTTAGACAATTTCAGCCAGAAATTTTATATACTCAAAAATGTAAGCCTTGTCTCATTCAGATTTTTAGCAACCTCTGGGTTGACTAGAATAATGTCGGTTGATCAGTTTGACTATAGAATTCTTGATGTGCTAGTATCACCTCCCAGTTATCAGAATCAGATCCAGAACTCAGTGTATAGTTCCACAAGGGGGTCATGACACTTAGACAGATAGCTCTGACTAGCCCTAGGACCCCAGTCAGACTACAGTTTGTTCTTAGACGATTACGACGCTTCTAGATAAGCAGCTTTGATCAGTATAGAACCTAGTTTCAGAATCTGGTCTGATAAGACTCTCAGGGTACCTTCAATTATATATCCCTATGTCACAACCCGAGAGGAGACCCAGATCGTAGACACAGGACAAGGGACCTTGAGAGACCCCAAGTCAACCCATGACATAAGCATTCACTAACTCATTCAACAAACATAAAGAAAACATAAATATAACTCAACGGAAGCCTAGCTTAGCATAACAACAGAATAAACATCTGAGTTGATTACATATCTAAGTCTGAATAGCCTCTAATCTGGATGAGCTGATGGGACAACACCCCCAACTAGCTCAGAAATACTGAAACTGAAGGTACACTCAAAATAACTAAAAGTCTAGTCCTTGGAGGATGGGGACTCACCAATCAAGAAAATGCTAACTCTGATAGGCGACTACGAATGGTGCTGAACTTGAGAACCCGATCCTGCATCATGAAACGATGTAGCATAGAAAGTATGCGGTCAGTACATGAAATGTACCGAGTATGCAAGGTAAGTAAAACCTCTTTAATAATAAAATTAGCTAAATCCAGTCATACATATATATAATAAACTTTGAGAGTAAGTAGAGGAACACATGCATAAATTCTGAAATCGAACTTTATCATAACATGCTCATGCATGGCCTTAGAACATCATGGATGACTCGAATGACTCAAAGCTAGATCACAACATTTATATCAAAAGCTGAACAATGAGTCAAACCTTGCTTTCCCAACATCCATGCATAAGAAAATCATCATGAGTAATGGATATGCAAATTCAAATGATATAGGCAATGGAAGACTCGTCACTTAACTGACATGCCATGATAGAGCTTATGTGGTCCCGACTATTACACTCAAGTGGGCAGGGAGGTCCCAATAATATAATAGAATCAACCTACGTTGGTGCATAGTTCTGGGGCATAGAGTAGTCGACCCTTAGCCTGCTCGGTTCTAGACTCTTCTCCCAAAACATGCAATGCTCTATATCGTATAAATACGAAGCTCAACATCGTCTAGTGACGAAGCTCAACAAGAAGTCATGCATAAACTCAAAATCGTGTGAAAAGAAGCTCAACATTATCTATTGACAAAGCTCTTATGAAATCATGCATGCATTAGACATCATATAAATATGAAGCTCAACAATGTCATCTCGACAAAGCTTAGAATAGAATCGTTCTTAGACTCAAATCATGTGAAAATGAAGCTTAATGACAACATACATCTCAATTATGAAATTCATACATATGAGAAGCTTTATTATGACACATACCACAAGCTCAAGATTAGTGGGAGGCTTAACTCCAAAATCATGTGGTAAGGCTACTTTAGAAATATCACTTCATTATCATCAACATAGGGACCTTTCCCAAAACCTTATCATGCTTGAACCCATTCAATTAATTCGAAAATATTATAATTTTGGAGATTTCACTCCAAAACAAGTAATAAGATCAATTCAAGAGAAATCATCATCCATACTCAACATTGGGCACTACCCAAATCTTCATTATACTCAAGTCAATTCAATCTTCTTTGAAAACATTATCAAAATGATGGGTAAGTTTTGGAAACATGATTTTCATCATCTATTCCATCATCATCACATCCTATTAGGAACTCCCCACACATGGGCGTTTTAGATTCAATGGTTTTTAGAAAATAATTTTGTAAAAGAAATTAAGTTAGAATCCGCCCAATCTCAGTAGATCATCAATACCAACTCAATCAATCATACCCCTGAGTAGGAATGTAAGATTCATGCAATTGAATGAAAACCCCTACTTTATCATCACAAATAAATCACAATTTGATAGAGAATGGGCATGGGTGTGGAAGAAAGCATCCACTCATAGCCTTACATACCTAGGATTGAAGAATCTTATCTCTTCCTAATTACCCAGCTGAGATTTTCCTTGGAGTCCTTGAATTTCTTCTCACTTTCTCCCCTTCAAGCTCTCACCCTTGCATGCATGAATAAAATGGCCTAGATGGGTTTATCTCAACTTAAAACCCTCTATTACGAGCTCAAAACGACGTAGCATAGGCCCTTAGAACTTAGGAATTACGAAAAAACCCTTACTGAAATCGCTGAAAATAACTGTCAGGGGGTCCTAACGGACGACCTGACGACTCGTTACTAGGGCTCACGATCCGTTGGGTCACCCATCAAGTACACTGTCTCATCATTCAAGAAGTTTCCAATGGCTTGGTAACGGCTAACCTAACAGGTCGTTAGGACTGACGACGAGTCATTGGGTGCCACCTGTCAGGTTCATTGGATAAGCCTTGCTAACTTTTCCCGGGACCAACCAACGACTGACTTGACGACTCATGGTGACTGACCACGAGTCGTTACATCCCCCATGAGGACCTCGAGTCCTCTAACATCTCAGGCCTTCCCCACGAGCCACCTGACAACTCGTTATGCCTCCTCACGAGTCGTCAAGTGACCTATTCTGCAACTGCTGCAACATTTTCAGTTTTTCTCCTGATTCACTTTTGGGTCCGATTCTTGAATTCTCGGGGTATAACACCCTAACTAGTCTTGGACCCCATTTTATAGCTATTAGCTTAGTATTTAGTTTAGGTATTCCAGTGGGAGAAGTACTTAGCACCGAGCGGACCGGGGTTCCAACGCACCTACATTCCTAGAACTACGTTGCCAGCGTAGGTTACAGTATTTATTGGCCTGATTGGCCCCAGACTTTTTTGATCACCTAGTTCATGCTTCTATACCCTGACAAGGTATATTGGGTCCTACCAGTGGGGTGTATACATCGGACTCCACGTTTAGCTCATGTGGTTACATGTCAGTTATAGACTCTTCCACTAGTCAGTTTTGTCCAGCTTCGGTTCAGTTCAGATCAGCATTCCAGACTTAGAACATGCTTTGACCATCAGACAAGGTCTTTTAGACCACCTTAGTAGTTCACCTATTCAGTTTAGTAGCTTTAGTTGGTCCTTGCATGCCCTTTTCAGTTCAACATTTTCTTTTATTTGTCCCATGGTGTTATGTTTCTATCACTTACTCAGTACATTTAAAGTACTGACACATACTTTTATGCTGTATCATTTCATGATACAACCACAGGTTCTCAACCCTAGCGCCGTTAGCTAACTTTGAATATATCTCCCTCTCTCAGCAACATAAGTGTGAGTCCTCATTTTTTGAGGACATTATTTCACTATCTCAGTTATGTTTATTACATTCAGTTGGACTTAGAGTTAGCTGGGGACTTGTCCCAGCAACTTATCAGTTAGATGGCTTTCAGACATAGACTTGGTTTTTCAGACTATCAATATAGCTCAAACTATTTTGATGTTTATGATTCAGTTTTAAATTCTCTCATAAATGCTTTAAGTTATTATTTCAAGCTTCCGCTATGCGTGTTTCACTCAGAATACCAGTGTATGATAAACTTGGAGTTGACTTGGGGTCACTTGTGACTTCAAGTATCGTGTTTCGTCCAGGGTGAAACTCGGGGCGTGATAGAGGCTTTCTGTGGGTGGAGGTGTAGATCTTCAATTGGTTGGTTTGAAGTTTGTGAAGCAAAGTTTACAAGACCAAACATAGAGAAACAAGCCATGGAGAAGGTTAAGATCATTCAGGAAAGGTTTAAGACTGTATAGAGTCGCCAAAAGTCTTATACTTATATTAGGCATAGAGACTTGGAGTTTGAGGTAGATGATTGGGTCTACCTGAAGGTTTCACCCATGAAGGGTGTCATGAGATTTGGGAATAAAGGGAAGCTTATCCCCATTATATTGGTCCATATAAGATTTCGAGGAGAGTTGGTAAGGTAGTTTATGAGTTGGAGCTGCCAGCCAAATTAACATCAGTCCATTCAGTTTTCCACATATCTATGCTTAAGAAGTGTGTGGGAGACCCCTCACTCATTGTCCCTACGCAAAGTGTAGGAGTAAAGAACAACCTGTTATATGAGGAAGTTCCAGTTGAGATACTAAATTCTTAGGTTCGTAACTTGAGGAACAAGGAAGTCGCTTTGGTGAAAGTGTTATGGAGGAATCAACTAGTTGAGGGAGCTACTTGGAGCTGAAGCAGACATGATGTCCAAGTATCTTCATCTGTTCCCTCCTAGTGCAGATCAATCATATTGAGGTAACAGTCCCGGCTCATAGTACTCTTATCAGCTTCATGATCCATTAGTGGTTGTTGAAGTCCTTAATTATTGCGTATACCGTGAATTTAGTTAAGTTCAGTTTAGTTACTCCTAGTAAGATCATATATAAGTCCAGTTCAGTCTCTACTTAAGGACAATGATCCCAAGGGGGAGATATTGTAACAACTTTCAAAAGTCCCTAAGATCAGATCCTAGACATGAAATAGGAAAAATAACTGAAAATAAACTAGACCATATAATGACTCTATTAAGTAAGTCATTAGGTCATTTAAAGATTTGTTAGATGGAGTCGTTCCCAAGCTAAGTTCCAAAACCTGACAGTTTCTTCCTAGTTCTGACGAGTTAGGCCACGATTCGTAAGTACAAGTGATGATTTGTTAAGTAGGTCGGTCTGATGGACTTTGAGGTGAGAACCAGAGAGTGTCCAATATGGTTTCAGGGGTGACGAAAGGACCCAATGAGTTGTCAAGTTGGGTAACGACTCGTTAGGTGGGTCGTCATCACTGGAGGGCCCAAAATTACAAATAGAATTTCAGGGTTATTTTAGTAATTTTTTATGTTTTAATCACATAATCCAAAATGGTTTGGGATTCTTAAGGAATATATTTAAAGGTTTAATTAGTCTAAACTCCTATTCCTATTCATTACAATGTAAGATTCAAGGTCATTAAGCTCTCAAGTTCATCAAGAAGCTAGGAATTCATCTTCCTCAACCTAGGGTTTTTCAAGCTTGAGTCTAAGTTTGATTTTCCAGGTATGTAAGGCTAACCTAAGTAAGTATCTCTATTGATACTTATTCCCTACATCTATACAAGAATACATTGAGATTAAAAGCTAGAGTTTTTGGCTAAATTCTTGAATTGTCTTCTTCCTATTGATTGAATTACTCATTGTGGAATTCTCCATTATATCCCTTTTCTATTGATTATCATTTTCTTGATGTTATTGATGATATTCTATTGAATTCTTAAGTTATTGATTGATGATGGTTGGTTCATGTCTCTTATCCCATGAACCCTATTGCATGAAGTCATGATTTTAGAAGCATTGTAAATTGAGTTTAGTTGCATTGTTTTCACAAAGTTGAGCAGATTTTTAAAAGAGTTTTCATGAAGAGAGTTTGAGAAAAAAAAGTATGATTTTGAGTATGATTTTCAAAAGTTAAAGTAAAGTCTTATTTTTGAAACTCATGAGATGTTTTGAGCATAGATACTCACAATTCAAAGAGATGTTTGGAGTATAGGAGCTCCCACGTTTTCAAAGAATATTTTGAGTGAAAGGCTTAATAGAGTTTTTAAAACATCTACTAATATATAGATAAACTTCTTTATAAAAGATGTTTTTCAAGATGCCTCAGATAGGCATAAGTATATAAACATATGTTTGGGGAGGATTATTTAGCACTGAGTGGATGAAGAGTTCAGATAACTCGTAAGCCGTAGAACTATATAGCCAATATAGGACAGGATCATGCCGTTGGTTCAGGTGACTCCCCAAAGATAGTCCCTGGTAAGGACTTGAGTTATGGATCCACAGATTGTGATCGTTCTCTGTGCTGGCAAGGCTCTTTCAACTTGAGCTCGATAATTGGGAATCATGTGCTCATTCATGATGGTGTCGGTTATGAGAAACTCCCCAAGTTAAAGTTTTGCATTTATTTATGTATTTATCT
>JACEIK010011262.1:0-27845 GCA_018107945.1 Datura stramonium
GCCATCTAACTGAGGAGTTGCTGGGACAAGCCCCCATCTAACTCTAAGTCTAACTAAATCTAATAAATGATAGAAGGAAAGAAATAACGCCCTTCGATGATGAGGACTCACACTTCAACTGCAGAGATGGAGAATCTGTATTACGGCGTCTAGCGGTGCTGAGTTTGAGAACCTGCAGCTATATCATGAAACAATACAGCATAAAAGTATGCATCGGTACTTTGAATGTACTGAGTAAGTGGGAGAAACATAACTGAATATAAAGTCTGAATTGCACTTACACGCAATGACCAACAGGTAAGCTGAACTGAACTACTGATGTAATCTGAAGTGATCAAGATGACCCTGTCTGATGGTCAAGGACATGCCCTAAGTTTGAAACACTAAGTCTGAGATACTGTACTGAACTGAGTTAAACTAAGGACTAGAACTGAATTGAGTTGCTTATTCTGAAACAGGACTTGACTAACTAGTGGAAGAGTCTGTAACCAGCATATAACCACGTGAGCTAGACGTGGAGTACGATGTATACACCCCACCGGTAGGACCTAATATACCTTGCCAAGGTATAAAGGCATGAACTGTGCGATCCCAAAAGTCTGGGGCCAATCAGGCCAATAATCTGTATCTGTAACCTACGCTGGCAATGTAGTTCTAAGAACCTGGGTGCGCTGAAACCCCGGTCTGCTCAGTGCTAAGTCCTACTCCCACTGAAAAACATATACTGAACTACTAGGCTGATAGCTCAAAACTGGGTTCCAAGACTAGTTAGGGACATATAACTAAAAGTACCCTGAGAGTCTTATACGACCAGATTCTGAAACTAGATTCTAGACTAGTTAGAGCTGCTCATCTAGAAGCATCGTAACTGTCTAAGAATAAACTAAAATCTGAACTGGGGTCCAGGGGCTGGTCAGAACTATATGCTAGAATGTCATGACCACCTAATGGACCAAAAACTATAATCTGAGTTTGTTTCTGATAACTGAGAGGCACCACCGACACCTCGAAATAAGACTAAAGTCAACTGATCAATTGAAAATTTTCTGGATGATTATGAAGAGATTCTACATTCTAATCTGAATTACTAACATCTAATAGAGAACTCAACTTATCCTTAGAATACGAAAATTTTTATAATATGCCAAAATCTCAAGAATTAAAGAAATCTCACCCGACAAGGCTAAACTCATTCTTATCAATGGAATAATGTCTCAACATATATATAGTAACAATTTCTAGTAAATTCATCCCTAAACAATCTTCATTCACTAGATGAAATTTAATAAGCAAAAATCATTACTCGAAAGTTAGGGCTTAAATTCACTTTTGTTCGAGCATTAACAAATTAATTAGGAACTGATAAAGATAATATGGACAATCAGCATGGATATTATTCCAGATGAAGTTAATGAAAACTAGCATGAAATTCATTCGTATTCGAAAGCTTAGGGATAAAACTGATTGGGAGATTATGGGAAGATTTTGGGGAACACAAGGGAAGGACAATTCCCTTGTTGAATTCTCAAATACCTGACTAAAATTCTCCCGGAGAAGAAGACTTGAACTGCTGCAATAGTTGAGAATCCTAAGCTTGCTTGAGAGTTTCTTGAGAGGACTTTCGATAAGTTTCCTGAGAATAAATGTGAGAATGAGGGGAGGAACCATCCAAACCCTTTATTAAGTCTGATTTTATGTCTAAAACGACGTGGTTTAAATCTTAGAAGAATAGGAAATTACTATATAGCCCTTAAAAATCGCTGGGAAAAACTGCCAGGTGACCCTAACGGGTGACCTAAAAAATTATGGTGACTGACCACGACTCGTAGTCGCTCCCGTCAGGTACACTATTTGGGATCCTTAGTAGGTCACCAAGAGGGACCTAACGAGTCATGGTCTATGACCACGACTCGTGGTCACCAGTCGTAGACGACATTGTCTCATTCTGGAGATTTAAATGCTAAGTCCAGTAACGAGTCACTATCGAGTCATTTCCACAGGTGACGACTCGTTGCACCCACTCTTCAAGTACACTGGTCAACTAAATATATTCTCAACTCAGGCTTGACCACGAGTGAATTAACGGATCGTGGTCAGTGACCACAACTCGTGATGTCCCTCTTTTGGTACATTGCTTCTCATTTTCAAAACTTACTTCTTCTTCCCATGACTGACCTAATGAATCGTTGGGTCCCATAAAGACTCGTTAGGTGGGTCGTCCTGAAGCATTTCTGTAGCTTTTCTAGATTTCGTGATTTAAGTCCCAAATATTGGATTTTGAGTTTCTGGGGCATTACACTCACCACGAGCCGTTGGTCTTTACCACGACTCTTGGTGACCATCCATTTCCACTAGAGAAATATTTCCTCGGCTTCTGCTTCCTCTACCAATGACCAATAGGACGAGTCATTACCTCATCCAATGACTCATCGTCATCACTGGCCCAACCTTCAATTTCCTTCCAACTACTGATACAATGTGTCATTCCTCCACCTAACAACTCATTGTCTCCATCCGTCGTCACTAAAGTAGAAACTCTGAACTTCAACTAACGACTCCTTAAGACGACACATCACAACAATCAAGGGGTCATCAGTTGGCTCATCACCTCTGGGAAGCCTGGTCTGCCAGCTCACCACGGCTCTATCCAACGGGTCGTGGTTTCCCACAATGACTCATTCCATCCTCTTGTCCTGTCAAGCATACTTAGAATTTTCTTGAAACTCTTCCAACGACTCACATAATGGACCATTAGAGCATCCCACGACTCGTTAGATGAGTCGTTCTGAGAGATTTCCCTGCTGGTTTACTGCTGAAATCCATCTAACTCTGGGGTCTGATCTTAGAAACTTTTGGGGTGTTACAACAGCACATACCAACTTCACCCACACCTTTTACTCCCTATTCAAATAGGCAAACACAAGTACAAAATGGGTGCCATTATGATCTCTCACCCATGGGGCAAATGAGTGCTCACCGCACAAAGTGTGGTGGATGTCTCTGTATGTCGGCTTCTCCAATAAGATGAAATACTTCGAAGGGTATACTGAAGGTGTCCCTAAGAAGGCATCGAACCTTTTATCTGTGAATCGCACCACTTGTCCTCTGATCTTGACCTTTGTACTCTCTCCGAATGAGGTGTCCTAATTTGTGTAGAATTCCCTCACCAAAGTGAGATTGCACCTCTCCGACTCATTGAAGATATAGCCAGCTCCCAACTCATGTATCTTGTCCCGAATATCTAGGAACTCAAGTTCCAAGTGTCCCTTATTTATCCAGGTCTCAGGTGCATACTTTGCTACATTTTGAGTGATAAACCAAGTAAGCCCATGAGGCTCAACTACTTCCGCTCCAAATCACCTTGCGGAGCCTACGTTGGAATCCAAAGAACTAGCTCCCATTTTTCTTGGTCACCCCTCTTTCGTCTCTTCTGGGCTACAATCACCTACTTTCCTTTGGTTCCATGGTACCTAGCAAGCAAAAAGTCAAGAACTTTACAAAATTAGTTTGTGAACCAAATGGCTAAGTAACTAAGCGTTGAAGGTGTAAAATTTACCCCACACTTAATTTACTAGCGTATATATGAGAATTTTTAAACTAAGGTACTCAAGACTTCCCCCATCATTATCCAATCTCAACAATCCAATTTAATTCACTAACTCATACTACACCAAGATCATGAATTTTTCTTTCTTTTCAACTCTCCTCTAGCTTTTAGCTTTTAATCAAGAATGCGTAATCTAGGCTATCCCTCTCACTTTTTTTCTCCAATTCACAATTTAAGTAATTCATGTAATGGAGTAACAATATTCAACTTAATCAACCAACAATAAATAATTTACTACCATTCAACATGAATTAATCAAGAATTTCACCAAACCAAGAAATTATCACATTCAAAAATTCAAAGATTCATGTACTTTCTCTCTCTACAATTAATGCAGCTACCCACCAATATTAAAAAATTCAATTCACCTACTCCATCATCCCCACAAGTTCAAATCACCATATTCAACCAAGAATCAAGCTACCCAACAAACATAACATACAATCATGGAAGAATTTGCGACTTTAAGCTCATGTAATCCAAAACATAAAAATCAAGTTTTTCACCAACAATGGTGATTTTTGGGTTGTAAATCTTGGGGAAGAAGGGTGTGTGAGCATCCTTGCATCATTAATCAAATAAGAGAGAATAAATATACTTACTTTAGTTGGAGATAAGAGTTTCACCAACTTGTTGGAGAAGACAATAATGGAGGGGAGAAGGAATAGGAGTTATGTCCTATGGGAGAGAGAGAGAGAGAGAAATATTTGCTTTTTGTTTAACAACTTTTTTGAGGTAAAAGGATGAATGGGACTTTAATAAAAGGTGGGGAATGGACTTTTATGTAATTTTAAGATCCTTTGAGTCAATACTGACTCAAATTGACCAATAATTTTCATCCATCAAGCCTCTGGCGCACCGCCCCCTCTATCTCACCACAAACATAGAAAAATAAAATTTCTGGAGATAGGGGCTACCGCAGCACGCCCCCTGTAGCCTCACTTGAAAAAATTTTCTTCTTCTAGGATTTAACTCCTGGCATACCATGCCAGGCGTCTTATCCCAGACTTACACTTTTTAGCTCAATGTCCCAGCTTGTTCTTTCCTCTTACGCCCTGTTCATCTCTACAAAATAAATAAAAACATACAAAATGTTAAAAAGGATGGGTTGCCTCCCATCCGGCGTCGTAGTTATCATGGTGGCATGACATTCAAGGGTTGCCTCCCATGCAGTGCCTAATTTAACGTCGCGGTACGACTATGGTCTCTGTCACTCCTTTATCTGAGTGGACTTGTGACCATACCAAGGATCTGCTAAACTTTCATGCAGCACTTGCTGCTCCACTAACTGATTACAACCTCCAGGTTCTCCTGCTGGCTTCACTTTGAATTCCTCATAATCGAATTGGCATTCGTGCTACTCTGAACACTTCAAACACTTCTTCATGACCATATACTCTCATAGACATATTGCCTAACTTAACATGTATGATTGCGTCGGTGGTGGCTAAATCCTCTACCTAGAACAAGGGAACTGCGCATCGCTCAATAGTCTAAGATTATAAAGTCCACCTATAGGATGAAAGTTCTGCCTTAATCAAGACATCTTTAATGATTCCTTCGGGATAGGCGAGCCCAGGCCGCCCAAGTTGCAGCATCAACTGTGATAGGATGTGGTTCACC
Source organism: Datura stramonium (assembly GCA_018107945.1). Lineage (NCBI taxonomy): Eukaryota > Viridiplantae > Streptophyta > Magnoliopsida > Solanales > Solanaceae > Datura > Datura stramonium. Next base: position 5,231 of record JACEIK010011262.1, read on the forward strand.
TAGTCCAGAGTCCTTTGAATAGGGATGCAACCATCAAATTGATCTTCGCACCCAAATCCCACAAAGCTAAGCCAACTTCCTTTCTTCCAATAGTGACGGGGAATACTGAAACTCCCAAGATCATTTCAATTTTTAGGAATTTTGTTCTTGATTTGGGAGTACTCTTTCCATTAAGAGCCGCCGGTTTCAAACTCACGTATGCCTCCTCTTATTGGCCACAATATCCATGAGATATACGGCGTACTTGGCGTACTTTGGAACTACCTGCAAATGCTCCACCAATGGAATATTCACATGAACCTACTTCAACAACTCAAGAAACTTACTACAGGTCGTGTCCTCTATCTTTTCTTCAACCTTTGAGGAAATGGGGGAGGTGGTCTAGCTACTACAAATTTTGGTTGTGGGTTGCTAGACTCCCCTACCTCAGTCTTGGATTTCATGGCCTGTTCCTCATCAACATTTTCTTTTCTGGGGATAACCTCAACCAGCTCCTTACCACTGTGCAACAAAATAGCATTTACATTTTTCTTTGCGTTATTCTCAGCATTACCCGGGAGTGCCCCCTGTCTGTTGTTCTGCTATAAAGCTAATTGCCCCATTTGGCTTTCAAGCTCATGGATGAACTTTTGCATTTCATTTACCACTTGTGTCTGCTGCACCATCCATTGCTTTATTGTCTCCTCAAGAGAACTATTCTTTTGTTGGTCCTGTGGCCTTTGATAAGTGTTTTAGGGCCTTTGGAAGTTTTGATTCCCTCCCCATGGGGGATTTGCTCCATTCCGGTACCCCTGATTATATCCATTACCTGCAAACTCCACCATAACCTTTTTTTCTCACAAAATATACCGACTCAGGATTAAGAGGACAACCTGAATAGGCGTGGCCTTCACCATACGCCTCACATGATGGTGGTGGAATTTGTACCTGTTGTACCTGCTTCCTGCTGGTGTGGTCACCAACTTACTAATCACATTCACCAACTAGCTAATGTCTTCCCTAATTTCCGCTACACCATCAACCTCAAGCTTTTTCGGCACCTTTGTTTTTCCAAATCCTCTGCCTGAATCCTGATAATCCTAACTCCCCACAAACATGAGGTTTAGAGAGCCTCAATTTCAGCATAACTTTTGGAAAGAATCTATCCTTGTGCAGTAGCATAAAGGAGTATCTTAGATTTGGGCTTCAGACCCTCAGTGAAGTTGTGCCGAATTATCTCCTTCGGTTGCATGTGGTGTGGACAACCCCTCAAGTAACCCTTGTAATGTTCCCATGTTTGAGCTAGTGTTTCTCCATCTTTCTTTACGAATCTGGAGATCTTTCCCTTCAGTTCTTTAGTTCTTCTTGAGAGAAAATCCGGTTGATTAACTTATTGGAAATGATCTCCCAAGTGGTGATCGATCCTGCAAGCTCATTTTGATGCCATTCCTGTGCCTCTACCATTAGTGAGAACAGAAACAGAGTCAACTTGACATATTCATCTAACACGTTATGGTAGTGGAAGTTTTCACTCAACTCTACAAACGCCACCAGATGCCTGTGGGGATCCTCGTGCGGCTTTCCCTGAAATTGGCAAGTCTTTTGGACCAACCGCACAATCCCTTCTTTTGGCTCAAAGTTCCCAGTGATGGACGATTTGAAAATTTCTCTAGAAGCATTTTCCACATTCTTCCTAGCAAACTGCATCACTGGAACTCTCTCATTCTCTTCACTTTCTGCTTGCCCGATGTTTTCCATAAAGGTTCTCTCTATTTTAGGATCCAGAGAAGCTAGGGTTGATCTTTGAATTCTTGTTCTTGGCATACACTTAGGCAAACAACCCTGTGAACTTCATCAAAAATAAGAAACAAACATAAAATATAGACTAACGAAACAAAATTCTAACCTAGAAATGATTAAACAATATTCAAGTCCCCGACAACAACACCAAAAGTTTGATGTCACCCAAGTGCACGCAAGCACACATGGTCTTCAAGAAATATAGGATTGTTAAGTCAAGATATCATACCTACAGGGACATGTCTATTTAATCGTTATAAGGTTGTTACTTTAATTCCACTAATCTATAAAACAAGTAAAATGAAGATAGGTTTGGAAAATTAAACTTCTAAAACTTCAAATGTAAAAATTAACTAAAACGAATGCAAGCTTGATTGTATTTCGATAATAATGACAGACTAGGGAAATGGCACTTGGTTGGTTTCATGTTGAGTTTCCCGAACGTAATTAACCTAGCAAGATTCTTCCTACGGTTGTTAGTTGCAAGTTAGTATCCAATTTCTTGCCACTATCCCTAGCATCCAAGAACTATTTCATGAACCCTAACGCCTATATCCCTATGGTTGCATGCTGAAATGCCGATTATGCCTACTTGTAGTTCAACTAAAAGGGTATATCCCTATCCTCAACAACTTCTATCCTATCACCAATGGGTTCAAGGGTCTTTGAATTCCCGTTCTGTATTTATTTTTAACCCTTTCGATTCCCTTTCCCTAGTTCAACCAAAAGCCAACAAATTCTTACAAGGTGATCAATCTCATAAATAATAAATTAACAAAAATAAATACAAAAAACCATAAAAGAAGAATCAAAACTTAATTTATTTAGTCTGTCAAACAATCAACAATTCACGGCCACAACCCTAGAATATGAGTTTAGCCACTCATAGAAAAGAGGCAAAACAATACCTAGTCATCGTAATGCGAATATACAAAGTAAAGAAAATAAAACCTAGTTGTAGAACCATTTCTTCCTTCCAAACGGCTTACAAGTTTTCATGAATGAACTAAAGAATAAAAAAAGAGTAAGGACTGCTCCCCAGATTTAAAAAACTATGTAAAAAACAACCTAAGGCTTATATCTATAGATGAACCTTCAAATGACCTTTTTGCCTTCAACACTTGGCTTTAAAATCAGCATTTTTCATCAAGGAATGGATCTGGTGCATTGACCCTTCTATATCGCTACAAACTTAGTCAAATTTCCAAAAATTTCAACTCCGGATAGGGTCTAGCGTGCCACCCCCTTCATCTCGCAGAGTGTTCGTCAAATTTCTCTAAGTCTGAACACCTCTGGCGCGATGTGCCACTCATCTCGTCAAATTTCTAAAGTGCCATTCTCTGAAGTTTGAGGGTTGGCGTGCCATAGCACCAGTCTAGGATTTTGTTCTCTAAAGTTTGGGACTTGGTGCAGGGCGCCAGCCATAGCACAAAACCCGTCAGATCCTCAAATCTTCATTTTTTTCATCATTTTGAGCCCATTTTGCTTTTTTTCCTACTCAAATCAACTTAAATCATTTGTTAGAACGTAAACACAAAAATACATGAATTTAAGCATAAATTAAGGATTATGAACTCAAAACATAATCAAATATGGGTAAAAACATGGAAAATGGGCATGAAAATATGCCTAACATCAAGGGGATACTTGTTCTTAATTGTAACTTTGTTCATATGTTGATAGTCAATACACATTAGAAAATACCCATCCTTCTTCAAAATAAAGAGAACTAGTGCACCCCAGGGGGACTTGCTAGGCTCGATGAAGCCCTTATCCATGAAATCCATAACTATTCTTTTAACTACTTTAGCTCAGGTGGAGCCATTCTATATGGAGGAATAGATATAGGTTGTGTATTGGGAAAAAGGTCAATACCGCTCGGGAGGGAGTCCTGGTATATCATCTAGGAAAACCTCCGGATACTCTCATACAACAGGGACAGACTGCATAGTTGGGTCTCGGATGTAGCTTCCTTAACCCTAACTATATGGTACACACAACCCTTGGAAATCATCTTTCTGGCCTTAAGGTAGGAAACAAAGTGACTTATAGGCAGCTAAACTACCCTTCCATTCTATGACTGGCTAAACCGGAAATCGAAACTCTACCGTACGGGTTCTACAATTCACTGAGGCATAATATGCATGCAACCAATCCATACAAAAGATAACATAGAAATCCATCATTTCTAAATCTACTAAATAGACTTAGGTAACTTTCTAAAGGACTGTGACAGGGCAATTTCTGTATACCCATCGAGCTATAACTGAGTCACCGGCTAGAGTAGTGACTGAGAAGGGTTTTGATAAGATTTCGGGACTGACTTCAAAACTAATAGCAACATGAGGCATCACAAAAGATAAAGTTTCCCCTAGATCTAATAATGCATATAAATCAAGATGAAATACTCGCAACATAACAATGACCACATCTGGAGAGACCTCCTACTCCTGACGAGATGAGAGGGCATAAAATCAGTTCTGATGTTGACCACTACCTGCACTAGTGGATGCATCCTGTTGAGAAGGATGTACTGCTAGAGCTGCTGCTAAACTGGTAGTTTGGGCACAACCTCTACTATCGCCCTACCTAGCCAAAGGACACTCCCTGCGTATGTGTCTGAGTTTCACATACCCGAAGCAAATATCTTATCCGACTAGGCACTCTTCTATGTGGTTCTTACCCTATTTTCTTCAGACTGTAAAGGTGTGCTCTACCAGCGTGTCCCTCCATCCCCTCTAACCTGACCTGTTGCTCCTCTAATCACCCCGAGGTCTCTTCTATGTGGTTCTTGTACTCCTATTTTCTTCAGATCAGAAGGTGCCTACCGCCGTGTCCCTCCATCCCCTCTAACTCGACCTGTTGCTCCTCTAATCACCCCGAGGTCCGGATAGAACACTAGTCATGAAGTGTGTCGGGGCCGATGACTTAGTGGACCGGGTGATGATATCCACATCGGGCTCTACCGGAAAACCAAAGTTGCCTATCCTGGTGCTCTTCGTCTCTCTCCATTCCTTCATCTAATCCACCTCTATCTACTAGGCGCATATGAACAATCGAGAGAAGTCTAGATCACCATTTAGCATTGTAGTCCTACACTCCTTGACCAGTTAATTGACATCCATATGAAAATTTGTTCATACTGGGCCACTCTAATTTGCAACCATCTCCGACACATACTTGGACAACTGTGTGAACTCCAAGGCGCATTTCATTGCATAGTCATATTGCCCCGCCTCAATATGACTAACTCCACCACCTTCACTTCCCTTAACTCCCTAGGGAAGACCTATCCAAGAAAATGATTTCATGAATCCTATCCAAGCTCACAGAATTGTGCCCATTGCTCTACTTTCCCTCCACCAACAAAGCATTCAAATATAAGCAACTTCCTTCATCTAACAGAGGCTAAGGTTGCGATCTCTTCTCCCATCAAATTCCCCATAATTTTGGTGATCTTCCGTATCTTCTCAAGAAACTAATAAGGGGCCTCATCCACTCTTGACCCAAGGAACTCAGGTGGATTAATCCTAAGGAAGTCCCAAACACGGAGCCACCTGCATTCTAATTCTTAGGGGAATAGGCTCGCCGGTTGACTTTGAGCGCTTAAAGCCTCGTGACAACATCTCAAATGCCACTTAAACTCTGATTAGAGACCTCTTGTCACGACCCAGTCTCACCCGACGCTATAAGGGGTTCTTGGTGCCACAAGTGACCCCAAGCTAACCCATTGCTTAACATCACACCGGTATATTGAACTACACATAGCGGAAGCCGAGAAAACATAACTAGACAACTTTCCTAAAAATACAAAATGTTTGATATAGTACTAAAATTATGCCTAAGCGCAAACATACTCGAACATCACTATGTCCGAAAGCCATCTAAGGAATGACGAAGTTGCCGGGAAAAGTCCCCAGCTAACTTTTAAATTTGAAAGCAATAAATCAAATAGAACTAAATCCCATCCTTGAAATATGAGGATCACCAAATGATAATGCCGTTGGAAATCGCCGGAAGGGAAACTACTGACGAATCTATGATTGAGAACCCGCACCAATATTATAATATGATACAACATGGAAAATAATTAATGCACTTTGAATGTACCGAGTATGCAAGATGTACACATAAGAGAAATAGAAATACACAACGGAACCGATAAACACTAAATATAACCGTAATACGTACGACCGAGGATCATAACTACATAGTGAAATTCCAAATAATCGAGTTCAACTGAAAAATTGTGACTATTCTAGACTAAGAGGTACTATACTATACCGTGGGAGAGAGACTATAACCGACATGTAACCACATGAGCTAAATGCGAGTCTATTGTGTACCACCCATCAAAGAAGGTCCACTATACTCTGCAAGGCATAGAAGTAAACTAGGCATCATCAAGCTCGATGCCCATTCATTAAAACCTAAGCACAGCGTATGTTTAAGGAACCCGGTTCACTGAACTCCCAGCCCCACTGCGCTAAGTCCTACCCTCTTGGAAATTCAAACTTTGACTACTAGGTTGATAGCTCGAACTCCGATATCCCTGCACCTAAGTCGTGAATACTTATCTCGAACGTAACTTGAGTGTCTGAAGGACCTCGATAACTTAAACTAAGGGTTCTAAGACTCCGCTGTGAGCCGCTTAGCCGAAAGAATCGTGAATTTCTAAAGAACAATTCAACAACTCGATAACTAAGATTACAGAGCTTTACCGAACTTCTCAAGAGACTGGGTATAGTCAAACTAATCGCCGACATTTCGTAAGATACCGAAAAGGCTGGCAATCGATAAAGACTAAATACTCAATAGATCATTCTTTCAAATCACATAATTGTATATTCACAGATCAGAAGGGAGCTATCGTAATCAAGCAATATTCATATCTCGGGACAATTATGTAAGACTCTTAAATTCACTTACAAACTAGGGCTAAAACACACATTTCATGGAAAGAGATATCAACATGCGATAACTAACAACAACCTTCAAAAAATCATGAAAGTCATAACAAGAAGGAAGTTCATATTCTAACTGAAATACAACCCTAGCATTGATAAAAGGGCCAAAAGAATTGAGAAAGATTTTTGGAAGGCTTTGGGGCACAAGGGAAGATAAATTCCTGTTGAAATCCCACATACTCCGAAGTAGAAATTCTTGGAAGAACCTTGTGAATCTGCGAAGAAAGCTTCAAGCCCTAACTTTAGGTCTGAGAGAACTATTTGAGTTCTTCGTATCTGCCATCTCGGTTTTGGAAAGAATGAGGGAAAAGGTCAGACTATTCCTCTAAAATCCCACTTGAATAATCCTAATACAATGTAGTTTAGGGGTTAAGCCTGTGAGGGATTTTACAAAATTGCCCCTAAAATACTTAATAAAAATTTGGCCCATGAAGTGGTAGGACTCAAGCTACGAGTCCTACAGTTACTACAATCGTACCACCACTCATGGTTAGTGACCCCGCTCCAAACTATTTCTTTGAAGTTTTCCACAAATGCCTACTACGACTCATACCAAAGATCATACGAGTCATATCACGATCGCAGCTCAACCTTGTGTCTTCCCAAAACCTCCCTCACGACCTATCCTACCCGTCACCACTCGTACTGCTGAGTCGTACCTTGGACTCGTGGTTAACTTGAATTTTCTTGGCCACAACTCGACTTATACCATGACTAGTCGTAAGTGAGGATCCATACTAGGGTAGTATGATTCTTAACATGAAGACGTGGTTCCTCAAGTCACCTTATGTAATCTCCTATCCTCCCCGCTACGAGTCTAGATATGGGTTGTACCTCCTATGTATGATTCAGACAGACTCATATCATGATCATTTCTAGATTTCTCGCAGTAATCAAATATTAAATCTGCTAGCTCTTGGAAGTTCGGGGTTGGTACAATATCTCCCCTTGAGAACATTACTCCGTCCCGAATATAGGCTAGAAAAAAATCAAAATTAAGAAATGAGCCACCCACTTGAAAGTTTAGTTGATTTCAAGGAGTGACTCGACTCAACTAATATAAGCATACTAACCTAGCCGATGCAACAAGGGTGAATATTAAAACATGAATAGAGCAATATGGATGCGTAACTTAAGAGAGTACGAGGAGTGATTTGGGCCTCCTCGGGCGTCAAGCTGAAATGGAAGGCAAACAACGAGTGTATTTTATCCATCATATCTACTTTTTCTTCCCATGTAACTTCCTAAACTAGTCGGTTTCTAAGCACAAACCTTTAATAAGTGACCTCCTTGTTCTCACCTACGAACTTGATAATCTATGATTTGAACTGGAACTTCGTAAGAGAGGTTTTCCTTTTTACACCAACACTCTCTAGAGGAAGTATTGAGGCCTGATCAACAATGCACTTCTTCAACAATGACACATATAAGATCAAGTACACCGGTGCTAACTCGCAGTAATTCTAACTCAATGCCCACCTTGCCACGCGCTCTCAAGATTCCTTGTAAGGTCAAAACATATCTCATATTGAGTTTTCCTTTCTTCCCAAACCTCATCACTCCTTTCATAGGTGAAATCTTAAGATAAGCCCAATCATCTACAAATAAATCGTAGCTCTTCACATCCGCTGTACGATTTCTAGTGGCTCTCACTGCTTTCAATCTTTCGATAAGATGAACTCTTTGCATAGCCTTATGAACTATGTCAGTCCTATTATGGTAGCTTTACCAACTTTAAACCATCCTATAGGAGATCTACACCTCCTACCATACAATTTCTCAAACGGGCCATCTCGAATGCCGTGAGTGGTATTTCTTGTTATATGTAAACCTGTAATGAGAGGTGGTGTGATCATCCCAACCGCTCTTAAAGTAAATCACAAAAGCCTCAACATATCTTCCAAAGTTTGAATAGTCCATTCAAATTATCCATCTAGTCAGTGTGTAAAAAGTTTTGTTGAGCTTGACTTGGGTGCCAAGTCCCTTCGAATAATTTCCAAAAATGCGAGGTGAACTAAGTACCCTATTTAAAATGATGGACAGGGGAACTTAGTGTAGTCTAAACGAACTCCCGGATGTATACTCTATCAAAATCCTCAATTGAGTCGGTTGTCTTAATCGGTAGGAAATGTGCCGACTTATCATTTGGTCTACAAACCACTATATTGAATCATGGCTGCCGACGAGCAATGCAGGTAAACCTCGTGATGAAATCCATATTTACTTCTCCCACTTTCAAGTATGAATACCGATGAACGAGTCATACCGCCAAGTCATTGACACTCAACCTTGACCTATTTGCAATATGGACACACCGTCACGACTCCGAACAGCAGGCTCCTGATCATGACCCGAGACAAGGAGCCCGTGAGAGACCCAAAGTCGACCCATGGCATAATCATACATCTAACTCAATCAAGAACTGAATAACCATCAATATAATTATAGTGAATGTCTAACTCAACAATAACATCTGACACATCATCCAAAGATGAATACATACGTAAGACTCAAAATCTCTACAAATACACTGAAGTGACTGTGGACACATCTCAAATCCAACTCCAACAAGCCGATACCGAAATACATAGAGAAAAGATGGATAGTTCGTCTCAGAAGATGAGGACTCACTCAATAAGGCTAACGCTAAACCCGATGAGCTAATTCAAGAGAGGGGATAAAGCCGAGAGTCGTGTCTCTATATTATGAAATGATACATCATAGAAGTATGCGTTAGTACATGAAATGTATCGGGTATGCAAGGTGACAACTCAAAGCTCATGAGAAAAACTATCTCGACTCATGATCTTGAACTGTGGTGGTATTTGCTTTGAAGATATTGAGGCATTAAATTCTGTGGAGTTCACGTGATGCCACCGACCACAAGAGCCTTTAATATGTGTTCAATCGTGGGCGACTTGAATCTGCATCAGAGGAGATGGTTGGATCTATTGAAAGATTATGACATGAGTTTGATATACCACCCATAAAAGGCGAAAATGGTGGCTGATGCCTCAAGGAAGTCTATGGGAAGAGTTGCTCATGTTGAAGAGGGCAAATTAAAAGAATAGGAAAAAGATATCCACAAGTTAGCTCGATTGGGAGTGCGCTAGTTGATTTAGCTGAGGGGTGGAGTTGTAAGATAGAGAGGTTCCAATCTCACCGGTGGTAGAGGTTAACTCAAAGAGAGAGATGAAGACCTCATACAACTTAAGCTAGAAGAAATCCTAAGAAAAGAGGTGGAGCTTTCTCAAAGGGGAGATGAAAGTACTGGGTACTTATGGTAGATTGTGTGTTCCAAGATGTAGGTGACTTGAAATAGTGAATACATGTTGAAGCAGCCACAAATGTGTATTCTATTCATCCGGTGCCACTATGATATACCGTAACCTACGGGAAATCTATTATTTGAACGAATGAAGACGGACGTTGCGTAATTTGTAGCTAAGTGTTATTATACTCAGAGTTTAAAGACCGCAATCTGTGAGTTGAAACAGGAAAAGTGAAATGGTTGTTGCGTACCTTTGTGATTATCATCTCACGACTTGTTAGGGACAACCCACGAGCATCAAAGATCATGCGGCCCGGGTTTTGAGAAAAAGTCCTCGGAAGAGTTGAGACCCCATGGCAAACACCACGACTCATGGTCAAGACCCACGAGTCGTTAGCCGTGGTAAGGAAAAAATAGTGGAGAAAGTAAAGGGGGGCATTGTACTAATGGGAGTCCCCACGAGTTGTCGACTTAACGATTCGTGGGTTGAGTCGTTGGCAAGCTTGGAGTCCAAAGTTTGAAAATGAGACAAAGGTACATAACGGATCGGTGACCACGAGTCGTGAAGTAACCTGCTATGAGCCAAGGAGAATAAGGAAGTGTACTTGACAAGCGAAGTAACGAGTCACGCCTTCAACGGGTCCTCGTGTCGCTCTGCTAGGACCAACTTGGAAGTTAATTTTCTACGAATTAGTAAGGGACTTTTTTATACTTCCTAAGTTCCTAAAGCCAAAACTGTTTTAGCCTATGAACGGTGGGTTTTAGAAAGGGGAAACTATCCTAATCGTTCATTCATGCATGCAAGAGAATAGGACGAAAGTGATAGAGAAGTGAGAAAAGGGTGATTCAAAAGTTTTCTTTTCAATTTCTTTCAATTCCTTTTTGGGCAATCAAGGAGAGTAAGATTTAGTCTCCATAAAGTATGTAGGGTCATGAATGGGTGGTTTCTTCCACACCCAAGCCCAATCCTCTAGAAAGTGTGAAATTTATGATTTGACTATGGGGGTTTTCACCCAAATGCATGAATTATCTATTTCTACACATGGGTATGAGTTGATTATGATTTTATTATCGAATTGTGAAGCATGGATAATTTTTAATAATTTCAATTAAAATGTTCTTCTAGATTTATGAATGTGAAGCCCATTGATGAGATGATCATGAAAAGTGAGATTTGTGAAGTATATGTGATAATTATGAGATACTATGATGAAAAGAATGATCTGAAGCTACCCATGTTTATAATTAATTGCATGAAAATTGAGTATTTCAAAGTATGATGCTTGGGAAATGCCCACATGTAAAGTTTAAATGATGATTTGCCCGAGCTAAGCTTACCACATTGTTTTGGAGCGAAGACTCCCAAATTTATATTGTATCTTGTGGTATGTTTTGAGTTAAGTCTTCCTATGCACAACTTACCACATGATTTTGGAGAAAGGCTCCCAAGTATGTTTTCAACTTGTGGTATGTTTTGAACTAAAGCTTCTCATATGCATGATTTCGTATTTGAGATGTATTTGATTATTGAGCTTCATCAATAGACGATGTTGAGATTTGTTATATATGATGTAGAGAATATGCATGTTTTTGGGAGTATTGTCTAGCACCGAGTAGGTTATGGGTCAATCACTCCTATGCCTCAAAACTATGCGCCAACATAGGTTGATACTATTATATGATTTGGGACCTCCCTTGTGAGCCTCGACCAATTAGGCTGGCCTTGATATCGATATCATGGTAGCGTCCTTAGCTCCTAGCAAGGTTTTGGATGGCTCTCGCCACTTGAGTGTAATAGCCGACCACGTAAGCTCTATCGGTATGTCGGTTAAAGGACGAGTCTCCATTGTTCTCATGATTTCATATATGCATATTCATTACTTACGAGATTTATATGGGGAAGCAGTCTGACAATCTTTTACCTCTACTACCTTTTTGAGGATCTACCCGGTCACCCTCACCGGCATTCCATATGATCGTGTGGAAAGCCGCCGACTTTAACAAAATTCACACTTATTAAATTTAGCGAATTGTCAAGGTCTCGAGAGTTTGTAACATTATTCTCAGGTGATTAGCATGGTCCTCCCCTATCCTTGAGTATTCCCAAGACGTCACCCAGAATAAAATGACAAAATTATCCAGGTAATAAACTTGAGTACCCCTGCTCATCGATCTATAAATACGTAGAGCATTGGTTACCTAAATACATAACCACACGAATTTGTAGTGTCTGATAATCAATTTCGAAAGCAATTTTAGGAAATGTCACATTCTTTTTACCCCGAGCCGGTGGTATCCCGACCGAGGTCTATCTTGGAGAAATAAATAGCTCCTTGAAGTTGATCGAACAAGTCTTCAATCCCGGGCAGAATACCGTTATTGACCGTAACTTTGTTCGCCTGACGGTGGTTGATGCACTTTCTCGAGCGACCGTCTTCTTTAGCACGAACAACACCAGAGCACCCAGTGAGAGATGTTGGGTCTAATAAAGCCCTTATCTAGAAGGTCTTTCGGCTTATTCCTTCAACTCCTTAAAATCAGCTGGAGCTAATATGTAAGGAGGAATAGAGATGGGCTAGGTTTCTAGAAGAAGGTCTATACCAAAGTGTATTTCGCTTGAAGGGACTCAGAAGATCTTCTAGAAAGACATCGGAAAATTCACTAACAACTGGACTGATCAAAATTGGGGTCTTGAAACTACAATCCTAGACCTGAACTAAGTGATCTATGAAACCCTTTGAAATCATTTTTCGAGCTCTTAAGGTAGGAAATAAAACAATTCTTAGGCGCTAAAACACTACCCTTTATTCTAAGACTAGTTTATTAGAAATTGAAACTCGACAACTCTAGTTCTGGCAACTGACCGAGGCATAACAAGAATGTGACCAATTCACGCCAAGAATGAGGTCAAAGTCATCCATGTGTAGCTCGACTAGATCAACTGGGATAACTTTGCTCAACATTGAGATCGACAATCCTATATACCGCTTAGCTCTAACTCGACTCACCAACCGGAGTAGAAACCGAAAATTGGCCCGAGAGGACTGGACTAATATCAAACTCAAAACAATATATAGAGTTACAAATGAATGTATGGCTCCTAGATCTAACCGTGCATATATATCAAAGTGGAAAAAGGCGTAACATAAGCGTAACTATATTAGGTGAGTTCTCCCGATCCCGACGAGAAGAAAGAGCTTAAAATACCTTTGCGCCACCGCCATCCATACCTAGAGTAGAAGTAGTGCCCCGTTGAGCCAGATGACCTACTGGGTTACCGAGGTAGTGATTTGGCCTTCCCCCGTCTTCCTGACGAACAATCTCTTACCTTAATCTTAGTTGGCCACAACAAAACAACCCTCCACCCCTAAACGACACTTCCTGCAATTTTTGCCATATTTAAGGTAGGTTGGAATTGTGCAAACTACTAGAGATGTGACTCTAGAACTGGGAGCCTAATTCTCCACCCTTTCGGCCCTTGCGATCAAACCGGCACCGATGACGAGGGTACTGTGGTTTTTGCTACCGCTACGTCGGCCGGCTGCTTTTGACCTACTACACCAATCTGACCTTCAAGGGCTGCCACTCAAACTCTGGGCATGTTCTTCCCGCTTGTTTTCTCCCTCTCTCTATCCTTCAACTTTTCTACCTCTATCTTCTATGCATGAACGATGAGACTGGAGAGGTCAATGTCTTTGACCACGCGGTTTTGCATTGCTTAAGCATAAAAGTTCGAAACTGCTACGAACCAGGAGCATACGAGTCCTCATCTCGCCGACCATTTCGTGAGCATATCTCGATAGTTGAGTAAATTTTAGTGTATACTCCTCCACCGTCATGTTGTTATGCCTCAGGTTCATTAAATCGGCAACTCTATCTTCCCCCACTATCGAGGAAAGAACCTATCTAAAAATGATGTCACGAACTCAACTGACTGCTGGGCCCTTTCCATTCGCCTTCCCTCCCTTCCATTGCTTGCACTGCATCTAAGCCATCCTTTTCCACCGGGTAGGCAATAATTCAACACTTCGTATTGACACCCATAATTTAGGTGATTTTCTAGATCTTTTCCATGAATTCCAGGTCTTCCTACCTAAGATCCATGAAAAGTCATGGATTCATTCATGTAAAATCCTCGACTCGTCTGCAAACTCGCACCCATTGGTATTATGGGCATCACTTGTTGTCTACTTGGTTTGTCACGGCTCGAGCTAGTATTTGAATCACCGTCCTAAATTTAACAAAGGACACCTGATCATCCTTAGGGGCTTCCCGAGTCAGGAGGCTAGTCAGGTTAGCGTTCCTGCTCTTCTTTCATTTCCTCATTGTGGAGGTACTATTATCTAAAAAAAAGAGTAAAATATGTATTAGGGGGACATTTTGAGATTAGCTCAATGCTCGATACAATATTATGAACAAAAGGAAAATTTCCTAATAATGCCTTGTAGCCTCCTGTCATGTGGTGTCCTTTACACCTATAAAAGGACTCTAAATTACGGCTTTTAGATATCCTGTAGCATACTCTAAATCTAGTACTCTTAATAATTAAATTTTTCATGACCCGAGTCTTCCTTGGACGCAACGTGGTACCATACCACAAGTGACCCAAGCTAACCCATGGATTAATATCACACTGGTATACTGGAACTAAATATAGTGAAGTTGAGAAAGCATAACTAGATAGATTTCCTAAAAATATGAAATGTTCATATAATACTAAAATTTATGCCCAAGCGCAAAACATACCGAAATACTACTATATCTGAAAGCCATCTAATGATCGACGAGTTGTTGGGAAAACCCCCCAGCTAACTTTAAAATTAGAAAGCAAGAAATTGTAATAGAATCCATATCCTCGCCCTTGAAAGATAAGACTCTACCAAATGATAATGCTATTGAAATCGCCGGAAGGGAACTACTAACAACTATGGATCGAGAACCTCGCACATGTATCATAATATGATACAACATGGAAAAAAAATATGCATCAGTACTTTGAATGTACTGAGTATGCAAGATGAAAGTAAGAACAATAGAAATACACAATAGAACTGATACACACTTAATATAACTTAACACAAGCACGATTGGAGGATCATAAATCACATACTAAAAATTTGAATGACTGGCTAAACTAAAAGTTGTGATTGTTATGGACTAAGTGGTACAAGACTATATTGTGGAGTGCCTATAATCGACATGTAATCATGTGAGCTAAATGTCGAGTCCGATGTATACCCCACTCCTGAGAAGGCCCAAGATAGCCTTGCCACAAAGACAGGAAGCAAATTGGACAGATCCTTGTCCGATGCCCATTCGGGATGGAACATATGGTTGCAACGTAGTTCTAGGAACTCCGGGTGCACAAACCCCAGCCCACCTGCCAAGTCCTACTCCCACCGGAAATTCTAACTGGGATCAAGCAGCTGATTGCTTGAAACTCTAATGTTCCAAGACCTAAGTCAGAATAGTTATTTCAAAGTAACCGAAGAGTCTAAAGGACCCGATAACTTAAACTAAGGGTTCTAAAACTCGGCGAGTTGCTTTAGTTGAAAGCATTTTAATCATCTAAAGAACACCCTAATAACCGATAACTAAGATGCATGCAGTTTTACTAAACTCTCAAGACCGAGTATAGTCAAATTGATCACCGGCATTTCTATAAGATACCGAAAAGGCTAAGTACCGACAAAGACTCTAATACTCCATAGATCACCCTTTCAAATCACATAAATGTACATTCATGGTGATCGTAGGAAACATTCGTAATCAAACAATATTTGTATCTGGACACTATGTAAGACTCTTAAATTCACATTTTACATACTAGGGCTAAAACACACATTTCATGAAAAGAGATGTCAACATGTAGTATAACTAACAACAACCTTTAAGAATCATGAAAATTATAATAAGAAGGATGTTCATATTCTTAACCGAAGGACAACTTTAGTAGTGATACGAAAGGGCTAGAATTGAGAAAGATTTTAGGGTTTGAAGCTTGGGGTACAAGGGAAGATAAATTCTTGTTGAAATTTCTCACATACCCGAGTAGCAATTCTTGGAAGAACCTCTACAAATTTGCAAAGAAAATTTCAAGCCCTAACTTTAGCTCTGAGAGAACTATTTGTGTTCTTCATACTTCCTCTATCTGCTCTTTGAAAAGAATGAGAAGAGAGTCGACTATTCCTCTAAAACCCCGCTTGAATAATCCTAATACAATGTAGTTTAGAGGTTATTGATATGTTTTACAAAATTTCCCCCGAAACACTTAATAATAATATTGCTCGGGCCGTGTGGTATGACTCTAACCCACAAGTTGTATCGCCATTACAATCTACTCACCACTCGTGGTTAGGGACCCTACTCCAAACCATTTCTCGAAGTTTTCTCTATGGATGCCTAATACTTACCCATATTAGGATCATGCAAACGTATCACAATCCATAGCTCAGTTCTCGAGTCTTTCTCGCATCCTCTCATACCTACATCCAACGAGTCGTACCACCGTACCACGAGTCATAGCCTAATTCATAGTTAATTTGAATTTTCTTTGCAACAACTTCTGAAGTTATTCCATGACCGGGCCGCACAATCCGTACTGTGGTAGTATGGGTAAGCAAATGAATACAGCCAAGTCACCTTAACCGATCTCCTCCACCCTCCCGCTACGAGTCTAGATACGGCTGTACCTCCTATGTACTAGTCGCACCGTGACTCCGTACTATGGCTTTCCTGATTTTTTTGCAAAATCAAATTTTAAATCTTAAGGTTAGTCTTAGGAAGTTTTCCATCTTCATGGTCATTTCCATATCTTTTCCTTCTTCCATTTGTTTCGCTGTGGAGGCATGATTCCCGCAAACACTTTTTAGCACGAAGTTAAAAGGATAGAGAGGTACTTCATCGCATGACATAGGTCATGAAAGAAGAAAATTTTCCTAGAACATCTTGTAATATCTCCCCATATGTGGCGTGCTTCACACCTGCAAAATACTCTACTCAAAATGACTACACACCCTAGAACACATTGAACCTTTGCTCTAATACCAAGTTTGTCACGATCTAAACATAGGTCCTAACTAGACAAGGAATCTAGAACCATGAATGGCTCCAAGTCACTCCATGGCATGAACATATGCTAAAGAGCAGAGCATTAATGGAAACTTATAAAATAGACATGAATAAGCGAAATTAAAATAGACATAAAATCCAACATATTGTTTGAAAAGCTCTAATATAACTAAAGAACTATTGGAACAACATCCCCAACTAGCCTACTAAAATCTCGAAATTAAAAGAAACACAACTCAACAATCTCAAGGTCCTCGAAGGATGTGGACTCAACAATAAGAGAACCGGACTAAGCTACGAAGACTTGGATCTGGGCAGGATCGAAGTCTCGAATATTTGAACTCAGACAAGAAATGATACAACATGTAGTATATGGCCGCAATGAGAAATGTACAGTATGCAAGGTAAGAAAATGTGTAAGTATAATTGAAATCATGCACATAAACATAAATCATAAGATCATGAGAGTAAGTGACTCGCATCGTGATATTTGAAAACATGTAAAGTCATACTGAATCTTGTATTTTAATAAAATGACCCAATCTAGGAATAAAATCATATGGTTTTCAATATTTTAAATAATACATAAAATCTTATAAATTATCATTCGGAAGTCAAACCTATTGAAAAATAATATTATAACTCATAAATATGCATAAAAACTGAATCATGAGGATAAAGGGGAGGTGGGACTCGCTAATTGACACCATCACGATTGAGCTTACCGATGCCCCAACTATCTCACCTAAGTGGGAAGAGTCGTCCTAAGCTTTCTAAGGCAAGGAACGATACTTGGCGTGATATCACTAATAAGTGCCCCGTAGGGTTAACTATGAATATACTCTACGGTGGAATGTAGTTTTTAGACCTTAGAGTTTATCCTCGGATGCTCCAGCCTACTCCATACTAGACACTACTCTAAAACATGCACATTAGGGCTTCATATATTATCACGAATCATACAGTCTATGGGCTATTTAAATCATAACATACTTAATCACACTTGAAATATATGACTAGCCATGAAATAAGGGCCCATGAGTCCGCCAAAATCAGGCAACTCATAAATCATAAAGGACAAACATGCTTGAGAAAATCACCATACTTCTTGATATTCATAAAATCATGATGTGTACTTGTAGGAAACCATATCATAAATTTTAAATTTCATATTTAAATATTTTTACATGTTTTACAAGTATTCATGATTTTCATAAAATTGAATTTTTGAAACTTGCATAATTGGGAATAATTTTTTAAAAACATAAACCATGAATTTATAATCAAAATAGATAAAAAGTCTCATTTCCACAAATCTTAAACATTCTTTAAACATGAAGGAATTGGACCCATAAATAAATCACAGAGAATTTAATAAAGTTGGGATAACACCCCATAAGATCATGAACTTTATCTAGAACTTAAATTCATAGAATTAAGGAGAATTTTGTGCATGAGAGCGAAAGGAACTCAAATTAATAGCCCTACATACCCGGGGTACCGAGTCCACACTTGATTTTGAAAGCCCAATAGGTTTTGAGAAGAAATTTGGAGAGTTTAGCTTGGATTCTGTACGGAGAAGTCCTAATCTTTTGCATGCATGGGAGAGGAAAGACTTAGAATAGGCTTAACCCCTTGAACACCCTTTCAGGCTTAAACGACAAAATTTAGGGCTTAGAATCTTAGAAATTAAGGAAAATGTACTTATTAATTTCGCAAAAATTGCACGTTGTAAGGAGTCATCCCATACCAAGTCCGTACTGGGTATCATGATTCGTGTTTGGCTCCTTGTCACAAGTGTTTTTCCCACTTCAAGTTTCCATGGGTCGACCATGACTTGTACCATCAAATGACAAGTCATTGACCCACCCGTGGTCAATGCTTCCAAAATCCTCAATCCCTTCTGAAAAAGGCAATGACTCATTGTTTCCCATAACAAGTCGTGCCAATGATTTGTCCTTCCAAACTGATACACCCCAAACCTATTATGATCGACCACGAAGGCTTACCACCAACCTTCACCAATGCTGCTCTCATGGTTCACTCGCCCGCCTAATCCATCCTTCTAACGCAGTCATCAAATGACCCGTGGTCTCCTACAATGGGTCATACAACAACTCGTACCTTCTATTTAGCGTATCTCAATCCTCAAACAATGGTCCTTCCCACGACTCGTACCATGAGTCTCCCAAAGACATTTTTTTTCCTACTTTTCTACCGATCACATTTCTAACCGCCAACTTTAGGAGGTCTTGACATGGGAGTTCTTCCTCCTGTTGTCCTCATGGGGGAGGGCGAGGGGTGGAGAAAGTGGGGAGTGGAGGGTGGGGGTGGTTGATTAGGTAGAGGGTGGGGGGTGGGGAATGGGGTGGATTATTTGAGGATGGAGAAGAGGAAATGTGGACGGTTTTTCCTACTTTTGGTAGGAAAGTCATTTTCTTATTTTCAAGGACTTTTATTTTATTAAAGAAATTTTTTTAAAATTTTTTTGCCAATAAACACGAAAAGAGAAATATTTTCCTCCATACCGAAGACATTCAAAACTTTGCACAAGTATAATGAAAAAACAAGCCGATTACTTGGACACAAATCCTGGAAGTACTTAACTGTATTAGCTAAGATGTCTCTTCTCTATTCTTCAAGATTATAAGGATAAAAGTTTAATTTTTTAATTCTCCTATACCTTAGCTTTCGTGCTTCCAAATCATAGTCGCTGTCTTTATTTTATTGAGCACGATGTTTAATTAATCTTCCTCGGCATAAAAAGTTGACTAGTTGTTCTCCTTACAATTTGGTCAATTACTCCTCGCAATATAACAAAGATTCTATTTACAATTGGTTTAAATCAATAGATTAAATCACCATAAGTTACAATATGCTCGAAGTTTATATCACTTACCCAACATAGGCTCAAATCGGGACACAAAACAAGGAGCGCTAATGACTACAAGTCGATCCATGGCATGAATATACATCTAACTCAATCACTAAAAGTGGAAGATTTATCATAATAAACATAGAGGAAGCTCCAAAACCTAACATCACATGAGAATACATACACTAATCCAAGCCGATTATACACTATGTCTAAAAGCCTCGATTCTAATGAGTTAATGGGACAAAAACCCCAACTAACTCTCTAAGTATGAAACTGAAAATACAAGGATAACTGATAAAGAATGGTCCTCGGGAGATGAGGACTCACCAACCGAGACTAGATAACTCCGTAAATTGGCTAGTGATGGGCCGAGTCCGAAGATCTGAGTTCGTATCATAAAACGATACAACTAGAGTATGCGGTCAATGTGTGGAATGTACCGAGTATGCAAGGTAAGTAAAACCACTTATATGAAATCATTATCACATGCATGCTATAAAACATAATCAAGATAAGAATCTCGAGAGTAGGCTTGCATGCTAGTTTCGAAATCAAGGGACCAATATAACCGAATATCATAACTAAATCGAATGACCGAAAACTGAAATCTGATAATCATAAGTATAACTAAATATTTGGGTCAAACCTTCTTTAGAACATATTTAGACATAGAATCTTTAAATTTTATATATATATATATATATCATAAATGATAAACATGCATAACCGAAATAATGAGTAACAATGGGAGACTCATCATTTAACCGACATTACCACGATAAAATTTATGTGGTCCCAACTATCACACTCAAGTGGGTAGAGCCACCAAAGCCTTACCAGACTAAAGATCATACCATGATATTGATATCAAGCTCGTGCCCCTTGGGGAAGGGGAAAGCTCCGAGGGAGGTCCTAAAAGATATAAAAGTAACTTCTACGTTGGCGCAGAAGTTCGAGGCATATAGGGTTGACTGACCCTTAGTACTACTTAGTGCTAGACACTACTCCCAGAAACATGCATATGCACTCCATTATTTTTCAACAATGCTGACCATCGTCTAGTGATGAAGCTGAATAATTATATACATGCATAGTTGAAATCATAACATGAGGAGCCTTGACTCAAACCATACCAAGTTGAATAATATAATTGGGAGTCTTGCTCCAAACCATATGGTAAGCTAATTCGTGAGATCATAAATTGTAATTTCGACATATGGGCTTGTCCAATGCTTAAAATTTTTTTGAAAATACTTAATTCGCTTGAAAACATGATTGTAGACACGAGTAACTTTAAAACATGCTTTTCATCATAAATTACCTAACATACTTGAAATATACATAATAGATCACTATTTTCATGGGCATTCACGGATGGGCATCATAATTTATAAAACTTGAAAACATGCTTTAAAATTGAAAACATTGTAAAACTTTCCCTTGAATCATAATTCCATAATAGAAACATACTTAGATCATACTCATGGTAGAAACTTATGAAATTCATGCATTGGGTTAAAACCCTATAGGATCAAAATATAAATTTTCATGAATTAGAGAGGGATTGGGAATGGGTGTGAACATATTCACCCATTCATAACCTTACATACCCGAGAGAATATGCGATTTTGTAACTTATGATCGCCTAAGGGAGAATTGAGAAGAACTTGGAAGAAATTGAGTTTGATCACCTCTCTAGACTTCTACACTTCCATGCATGAATAGGAATCATTCTAGAATGAACTTACCCCCTTTAAAAGTCATTATTCATATCTTAAAACAACGAGTTTAGGGCTTAGATCATAGGAATAATGGATAAGCCTCTACTAGATTCGCGTAGAAGAACTACTGCCATTCTAGCTGTGGATCAGACGAGTCATCACCTTCCGACCACGAATTGCCGCTACCGTCAAGTACACTCAGCCATGTTTCCTTAGAGGACGTCATGAGGGACCTAATGGTTCTTCATTGTGACCTCGACTCGTGGTCACCTCTCATTTCCTTCACAAACAAAACTCACTGGGGTACATTGTTCAAGATGTTTCACAACTACACGCAACTGCACATGGTCGAACAAGTAGTAAAACAGCTCAAGTAAAGTAAGTATCGATCCCACAGGGACTCGAACCAAGGTAATATTCAACTTAAGTGTTAATGAATTATAACTTTAAAAATGCAGAAAACAATTTAAAGAAGATTTGAGAGTTTGTTTCCTAATTTATACTAATCTAAGACAAAACTATAAAGTGAATATTAACTATAGTAATGAGCAAGCTGAGGCTAAAAGGAACATGCAGGAAGTAATTTATCGATACAAATCTAAGTTAATCTTTCTTCGGTTGCTAGTCAAGAATTATTGCCTATGGATTGTAACTTTCGTATTCGACCCAACTTAAGAATCATGATTCTTCAACCTACATTTCTGTGATAAAAGAAATTCATGTTCTATCCATACAAAACTGATTCCTTAATTGACTAATACGACTTTCAAATATATTTCTATTCTGAATGTAAATCAATTCTCAATTTTCCCAAACTAAGAAGAGATAATATCCTACCAATTCACAACTTTCCAATTTCTTTCCTTTTCAAGATAAAACTGGATTTTTTAGATATACATTAACATTGGCCAAACATTAATGCAGTAAG